>ML786780.1:389208-406512 GCA_009831015.1 Picea engelmannii | reverse complement strand
GCTATTACAAGGCTTTCTGCAGGCATAGAGTCTGCAGGGATTCTATTCTTAAGTGTTAAAAATCTCTGATTAAAATCTTTAACTTTTTCTTTAGCATTCATTTTCAAGTTTGAAAGATCCATGACTAAGACTTCCGGAGGTTTTCCATCTCCGATTTTTTCCAAAAAAAATGACTCAAACTTTTCCCAAGATACTATAGTGTGAGGCTGCTGGGCAAAGTACCAAGTGGATGCATTACCCTCAAAGGTGTAAGGGAACAACCTACAGACAACATCTTCATGTTCAACGTTCCGGAGTCTAATGGCTAACATAAATTTTTTGATATGATCTTCAGCTATCTGTTTTGAATCGGGATCAAACTTAGGAAGCCATTTCTCCGGGTGCTTGGGTAAAGGATGTTGGGCACCAGGTACAGCTACAGCATCCTGGTCCAACCATGGTCTAGCAGGGTTGTTCTGATTTGCCATTGGGGAATTGGGTGTGGAAGGACGGGAAGGTGGTTTACCTTCGTCAGAAGAGGAATCTCCTCCGGAAGAAGAAGGAGATGGGGGAGGAGGTGAAGGAGGAGGTGAAGGAGGTATCCCAGATCCTCTTGTAGCAGGATTTGTGTTTGGATCTGTAGGATTCACAGTGGGATCTATATCACCTAATTGTTCTCTGACTTCGGAGAAGTCTAAAGGTTGTCCCCACGGGCGATGTGGTTGCCTAAGGCTAGCGAAGGCTTTGTGTGATTTAATAAGAGATTGTATAAAAATTTCTTGTATATCACCACCTGTAGGATTAGGGGTTGCTGGCTCAACTGTGATCTGAGGATCTTCGGTTGAAGTAGTTGCTGTTTGAGGGGGGATATTATCTTGTTAACGACTTCTAGTCACTATGGGTGAGCGATTAGGTGGGGGAGGAGTCTTACGACCACCTCGTACCATTAATTAAGTTCAGGCCCTCCTTCTAGCGCCATTTTTTGACGAGCAAAATCTACCGTCCGTCAACTAAGAGAGTGGAACTGGTCCGGGGTTGTCTAAATAACCCAAGCCGTTTGGAATGGACCACCCTGATGAGTTTAACGGCTCTGTTGGCCGCCCTAAGGTCTCCTAAGAAAACCAAAGAGGAATGATTTGAGCTAAGAAATCTAACTAAACTGAATAAACTAAACTATAACTGAATGAAAGAATCTAACTAAAGTAAAGGAAACTAGAAACTAATAAAGCAAACTAAACTAACTGCACTAATCTAAATATCAACTACTAACTATTATATATACAAGATACTAACTACGATTATCATAACTCAAATCAACTATCTAATTATCAAGTTGATTACAGTTTATTCACAAATATACATTGCATACAATCCACAGATTTGAATAAAACCTGTGAAACTAATTTGCCTGTTGTCCTAAAACAGCGAAAGATAACTCTTTTTTGATTTTATGATTTATGAATAAGAATGTAAACTAACTGAAATTAAACAATCTAACATAATTTACTGAAATTAAATGATCTAATATTAAGATTGTATCTATATTATAAAACAATAAACTACACTAATTAACCTGGAAACGCTCCAGGTCTGTCCTATGTATGATTGCTTCTTAAGCTGGTTGGAGGAAGAAATTCAAACCATTTAGCCCTCAAGCTTCTCGCAAAGGATCAGCTATAATGCTTCCTGAAGTATGTTGCAGGACAAACGTAACATAAAAGAAATCATAACAATTTTCTGATTATAAATTCCTGCAAAAGGGAAACCTATTATGTAGCAAATTTATATATTACAATTCGATTTATGAAGAAGACAAAGCTATCATCCACAAACAGAATCCACAACTGTTATGTCTTTTAACTATTTGGGGGAAACAAGATATAGATGATAGAAATAAGATTATATGACTTGAATTTGATTTAGATAACAAAGTAATACTAAACCATAAACGATATGATATACAAAACATGGAACAAAGTGTTGATATATTGAAAAGCAAAATCTATGACAAGACACCAGTTCTGCTCCAGTTTGAATCAAAATTCTATATCCTGGTTCTTCCTCGACTGAGGATGATCGATTATTACAAAACCATAGGTTTATATAGGTTTCTCACAAGGTGAAACATCCTTGTGAATAATATCAAATAAGTTTACACAATCTGGGAATAATCCCAAAATCCCTTAAACTAAGTAACTAAAAATGCAAATGAAATCCTTAAGATATCCTCCAACTGTTCCTCGTATCCATTGCCAATTCGAATTTGCCTGTATTAGACACAAAGATCAAGTTAGAGGAGTATTTTATTAAGAAAATAATAAAACAAATGACTCTATAGACTCAGCTACAGAATCTTCTAATTTTGTAGCTGGTCTAGAATAGTAAACATGACCAGATATATAATCACATCAAATCGAATCAAATGATCTTTTAATCATCAAACGGTTCAATAAAAATAATCCTTTAAATCAAACCAAATCAAACAAGATACAATCGGGACATAGTAGGAATGCTCTGTTTTCCAATTAACATAAGATTGAATCAAATCTTAACAAAACTGTTTCATGAATATAATTGATGATAAACCAAATACAAAACAATCATTATCGATTTGCATAGGATTCATATCTTTAAATTCACTGCCAATATAGAAAGCTTGTCATGATTTCATGCGTAACTATATCCATAAAATCCAGTCACGAAATTCGTTCGCTGGGTTTCAAACAGTTCACAGGTATGACCGAAAACAATGGTTATAATTATCATTGACCAATTTTAATCACAACAGCAAATTGATATCTCTTAGTTACAAACACGATGCGCAAATAACTTCCATTGTAATCGGATGAAACTATATTGACTCAAAAATATTCACAAGTCAATGGATAGAGACGCGATAAAATCGAAATAACCGACACCAATCTTTATCAATGTTAATTATATAAACAATATCGATAATCTGAACAAAATCCAATTCAAACAATAATGAGAATCGAATTAGTTGCAAATCGTATATGTATCAACAGAACGGCATCAGATTTGGTCGAAAGATGTTGAAAGAAAATTTAACCCATTTATCAATTACATTCAGATAAAACATAACCATTTCCAATCATAGCATTGACTGTATCACAGGATGGGAATACCAACAACAACCTATTTTAAACAACTTCACTTATCATCAGGGCATTCAATTGAATTTAAATTTGAACAATCATATCTATTCGACGATCCATCGAATCGAAAACAAATCCAATCGAATCTTAAACCATAACAAGATTATGTACAGCGGAGCATGCTTATGTAACAGGGCAAGTGAAATATGTACACAGAGCATAATATAAATGAGTGGAGATTATACCATCACAGTTGCTGAAACTATGTCAATTTTGAGTTGACAATAGCGGTAGCAGACTCGACATTTTTGAACAGGATTGACCAAGCAGTTTGTTGCTTCTTATCGTTGGGTTGCACCTTTTCCTTCTGGCCAGTGAGCTTTGCCACTTGGCTTTCCAAATCGTGGATTCTGGACTGTAACGTAGGTACATCCAAGTAATATCTCTCTAACCACAGTCCACACTGATCACAAGGTGCAGCAACATTTTGAACAGAAGGGGGTTTTGATGATTCTCTGAGGGTTTCATGGGGTGGTTTAATACCAAGAAAATCAGGGTTATCCCGCAAACAGGGAGGTAAGTTCTTAACTAAATCGTAAGGAGGTTTGCTACACAAGCCCTCAGAGTAAGGATAATCCTCGGTGAGAAATTGTTCCACTTCAGAATCGGAGTCTTCGCTGACCGCGATAGGCTCTAATTTAACAGGGGGCTTGGGTTTATTCCTCGCCATGCGCGAGATCAACCTTGCATTTTTCTTGCCTCTAGTATTAGTGCAAGTCTTAGGTTTTGGCTTTCTGGTCGTGGGTTTATCCACTTCAGCTCGTTTAGTCACGGCCATAGGTAAAATTGTAGGTGGGTCGGGTTCAGGTTTAGGTAATAAAACATTATAAGGCACAGGGGTAGGCTTGGTCTCGGTTACCACGGGCTTATCAACCTCTGGAGGGTCCAACTCTTTGAAATCATTACGGCTGAGGAAATCAGCCCAAAAATCACCATGCAACCTTAACTCGTAAACCACTATCAACTTAATCAAACCCAAATGGAAGAGGCTGGTGTCAGCTTGGCTGCGCTTGTACCTTTTAGCCATTTTGAATAAACTTCGATGAAAATAATGGGGCATAGTAAGTTCGAAACCCATAAACACCATTAATAAACGCAGGTGAAACAGGAAGACGAAACCATACCTGCCTTCACACGTAACGAATTGCTTGATAATCATCAAGAGATCATACCAGCGGGGTTTCAACATCTTCGCAGGCAAACCTCTGTCACATGAGTCCACTGTCCGAGACTGAAATAACAATGTCCACGGGACATCGTCAACCTTGCAGTTTTTAGACCATTTGTGTCCCGTAATAGGCAAGCTAGTTGCCAAGCTGAGGAATTTTTCAGTGATTTCAAGCTGGACATCTCCAACTTTGGCTCGGCAGCCATCAAACGACAATGCAAATTGCCGAGCCACAGTGATGTTGTAACCATCAAATTTCCTTATAAAAGCAAGCCACTCGAACTCTTTCAAGTCATTAAACGCACCATCAAACATTAACAGCGCTTGGCACCCGTTGGTCTCTTCCCTTACGACAGGAGCCATGGCATCGGTACATGGTAGGGTTTGAGCTAAATGAGACAATGCACAGAGTCAAAACGATAGGGTTTGATAGTTTTAGCGCTCAGGGAGGCCGGAATTAACTGCATGCGTGCGAAGGTGGTGGGATTACCACCGCCATGTATTGTATTAATGACCATGTACAGTGTTGTTAATGTCATAATCACTTAAACCATTCATATCGGCCATCAAATAGGCAAATCATCATATCAACGTGCCATTCATCCAAATCAGAACCACCACCATAAGTGATAATCATGCGCCAAGTGTTAAGTTTAAATCAACATTAAATCCAACATTAACCACGATCTATCGTGTCATTCAAACGTACCAAACCAATGTTAATTAAATCATGTCAATACACAGTTCGTTCCATGTGATATCAAACTCACAAAACAATGTATCAAGCAAGGGTTCAAACCATAAAATCCAAAATCCAAAAGGTTGATCAATGCGCCTTGCAAAACTCAAACCATTTCAAACTTATGATATTGCCAATGTGTTTTTAGCATAATCAAAGTGTAAAACATTGCAACTAATGGCCATATGAAAATGATAAGTTAAGAGTTCAAAACAACAAGAATCATGTCATATATAAAAACAAAATCCATTATAACCCTTATGACATCAAACATGACTCATACTTAACCTTTTCATTACTTTATCAAAGAAATCAAGTTGCGTAATTAAGTGAATGGATATAGTTTGAAGAACCTTTTGCAATGATGTGATAAACCAATGGTCAAGTGTCTTTCAGTAAATCAATAAAAGACGACGACAATCAAAGCAACGAACGAGGTGTTTTCACACTTTCAGTTGTGAAAACTGTAGCGAAACCAAAATGCAATTGTCGCAAAGATGAAACAAATGTCTAGAAGCACAATGCGACAATGACTTGTCGTTTAGAAGACAAGGGGTGTAGGCATCTTTTTATTAGAACAAAATAAAAATGAATTGGCTGCCAACAGTAAGGTGCAATAATGGACTTTTCTATAGAATTTGACATGGATTCCCTATTAGAATAACTTTCAATATCTCTTAGAGAGCAAGGAATTATGTTTACAGAGGCACCAAGGAGTAGAAGATCATCAAATAACAAAAATAGAGATTATGAAGATCAACTCTTACAAGATGAGAATGAAATAAAGAACTTGTGGGATCTTACTACTCCTAGGAGAAGTTTGCTAAAATTGATTGATGGTGATTCCCCTTCAACATTTGGATTTAATGCTACATATATTTAAATTAACATGGATAACACAATATATGGTGGATGTCCATCTAGTCTAGTTTTCAAGGTTGATATTCATAAGTGGGAGAGAAAACATTAATCTATCTTGAGCTTGAGAGAAGTGGAGATCAAGGTTTACACATACAAGGAATTTGTTGTGAAAGAGGATCAAAACTAACAGAGGGATTTGCAGTAGTGTACTTTAAAAACCATAACAAATGCAACCCTTGATGCTTGCAACATTTTCTATAGGACGAACAAATTATGTTTTTTTTCCAAACATGGAAAATAAGTACATATTATAGTTTAATGAAAATATTTCCTATAATTATATTCATTTTATACTATATCAAAAGATTCTCCAAGAGTTCAAAATGTTTTATAATCTAGTGAAAGATTCACCAAGACTCCACAACGTTTAATAATTTAGTGAAATATTTGCCAAGACTTTACAAGATTTTATAATTTAGTGAAAGATTCTTAAGACTTTACAAGATTTATAATTCCAAAATATTATATATATATATATATATATATATATATATATTAATGATAAAATAGCTTTCAAATTTTCCTATGTATAATGAGGATTCACCCGTTTAATATACATCTAAATCTATTGGGGCTTCTTAAAATTATCACTGTAGTTGGCAAGGTCATAATCATCTCATGGGACATTTTCCTTTCTACGAGTCACATATCTACAAAAATGGACTTCATAAACTTGGGAAACAATGAATTTGTAGGAGAAATACATTCACAGATTAAAAACATCACTAGTTTAATATTGCTTGTGTTAGAGGGAAATTGTATTACAAGGGATATCCCTTCTTGTTAGGGACCTAACCTCCCTAACCCCTCATATAAGTACAATAATATATTTCCATGTAATAAGGAAGAATAAGTCAAATGTAAGAAGACCTAATAGAAGCTTTCGCTTCTAGAAGGATCTTCCTCTAGATTGTTCTTTTGGATAGACAGATTTAGTATAAATAGGAGTAGAGGGTATGAGAAGTTTTGTCTTGTATATTATTCTAATAGAGCTCTGCTTTGCTAGAGGTTTCCCCCTCAAAGAGGCAAGTGAACATTGCTATCATTAATCAAGATGCTCTTTCTGGTGTTATTCTGGTATCATTCTGGTATTGTTCTAGTTATATCATTGTCATTTTTCCATTTCTAGCTAAAATATTTATGTTATGCATACTATTTTATATCTAGAATACTACAAGTGGTATCAGAGCACTTTCCTTGGCAAAAAATTGTGGGTTAATTTTTTTTCAAAGTAGAGACATATTTCGACGTCTTGAAGATACAAAGATCTATCGTTACATGCAAAAACCCATGGTCGGGGAGTCATACATGCAGAAAATACAAGTGGTACTTAAGAACACATCTATTGGCCACCCTTGTAAACCTTGTTCGCACCCCTTCGAGTGGTAGTGCATCAGACAAAACCTGTATACGGATCGACCTAGATCTCCTGAAGCCCTCCATAGATAAACTGATCAGCCGCATGACTACAATAGTGCCACCGAGAACAACACTCGGGAAGATACTCTCTAGTACCTAAGTATTTGGGTAGTATGACTAAGGGCACAATCTATCCTCCTTAGTTGGTGTGCTGAGAGATTGGGCCGAGTACTATTGTTGGACCCTACATGTATATCAGAGAGCTATAGCACATGGAAAACCCTTGTCTGTAGACACCCTGCATAGCCTAACCCTTGGGATGAAAACAAAAATAGAACATACAAGATCTATTGCCACACAACTGTGCCTCCTGCATTCGGGTTGTGAAATTACTACACATTTCTTCCTGTTAAGAATTTGGGCATTTCAACACTAAAATATTCTTTAGACTGGATTATAACTCTAGAGGAGAAAAAAAATTTGGATCCTATTGGCACCATCATTTGATCCCTATCCCATTGGATTCTTCTCTTCGCCCTTATCACAATCATGCCTATCATTTTTGAGCAATTGTTTTTTTCCCGTGGACCTGACCCCCTTCCAACACCCTTATTTGGGCCTTACCCCATTGGATTCCCCTCATCTCCCTGATCGTCATGATACACTTCACCCATAACCCATTTTCTTTGTGGTCCCACCCGTCCCTTTTCATTTTCCCTCTTCATCATGGCCCACACCCGTAGCCAAGACTTGGAAGCTCGCTTCAATTCCTTGTCCTCTAATTTCACAGAGACCCAATAGGAAGTGAGGCAACTCAGTGCCAATTTTTCCACCATCAATAAAAACATGCATTCCTCCATAGACATCAAAATGGAAACCTTCAAACAGGACCTCGCTAGCCAACTTTCATCCTTCACTACAATGCTTTGTGCCAAGCTGAATATCCCTCCAAATCTTCCATCCTTTGACACACCTTTCCACTCTGAAGGTGAAACTTCCTCCAATTACTAGACTTTTCATCCCCATCACTTTCAGCGTGACCTACACCTTTCACGTGTGGATGTGAACAAATTTGATGGCTCAGATCCCATTGGATGGGTAACTCAAATGGAACATTATTTCTCTTTGTATGGCATTACAAATGAATTGGCCAAACTCTGGTATGGTGCTCTCCATCTAGATCAAGACCGTTGGCAATGGTGGCAATGGAGAAAAAATGCCCACCAGGGGTATGTGTCTTGGACACAATTTGAGGTAGATATTTATGAATGATTTGACACTGAAACCAACCATTTAGGCCATTTGACAAAGTTGAAACAATCTGGCATAGTGAAAGACTTTATAGCTGGTTTTGAGTGATTGGATTTTCGTACAGAGGGCATGTCTGATGCTTTTTTTTGAGAATGTTTTATCATTGGCCTCAAGGATGATATTTGTGCCCATGTCCTCATGGCTCGGCCTCAGAGTTGGGTGGCAGATACTAAAAGAGATAAGGAATCACATCAGGTTTTCTCTTCTCAAACCCGAAAACCTTCCTTTATTCCTCACCCTAAACCAGTCACTCCCACTCCTCCTTCCACTCCACTAAATATCCAGAAATTGACCAGGGCAGAAATGGTTGAACGCCAACTCAAAGGCCTTTGTTATAATTGCGATGACAAATATTTTGTTGGGCACAAGTGTAAGTAACAAAATATTTGTATGGTCATCTCCGAGGATGTTACGGAAGACGATGTCGAGGCCCCCCACCCCCCCTATGGCTGAGTCACTTGAACCCACTGACATAACCCCACCCTCCGAACCTCCCGAAGTTGAACTGGTCATTTCCCTGAATGCTCTCACTAGGTTCTCTGCTCCCCAAACCCTCAAGCTAATTGGTTACATTAAGCATCGGAAGGTCATCATCCTTGTTGATAGTGGAAGCACCCATAATTCTATTTATCGCCACATTTCCCAAGAAACTAATTTCTATATCCGTGTCATCAATAATTTTCAAATCATGATTTCCAATGGCGGGTCCACAAAATGTGGGGGGCATTGTGAAAATTTGCATCTCCAAATTGGTCAGTACCACATGAAATATCATATGTTTTCTATTGACATGGGTGGTTGTGACATTGTGTTGGGTGCAGAATGGCTAAGGACTCTTTATCCCATTCTCATGGATTTTAAGGAATTAACCATGCAATTCAACCAGGAGGGCCAATAATATAAGTTCCAAGGCATCACCACTGGTTCCCCGGAGATCATCAGTTCCCATCATGGAAAATCTCCTCAAAAAAGTTCATTCTGGCATTATTGCACAACTCCATGTCATTCACACCACTTAGACACCCTATGTGCCGCAGGACCTACAATCCATCCTCTCCAAACATCAAGTTGTTTTTTCCACTCCCCAGGGAATTCCTCCTTCCTGTGGTGTCCATGATCATTCCATTCCCCTTGTACACGACAACCTTCCTCCCAATATTTGTCCCTATCGTCATCCCTTTTCCCAGAAAAATGAAATTGAGAAAATTATTCAATAATTTCTCACCAAAGGTGTTATCCATCCTAGTATGAGTCCCTACTCTTCTTTTGTGGTCATGGTCCTTAAGAAAGAAGGCTCTTGGTGCATGTGTCCTAACTTCCGCACCCTCAAAAATCTCACCATCAAAGACAAATTTCCAATTCCTATCATTGATGACCTCTTAGATGAATTGAGTGGTGCCCAGTTATTTACTAAACTTGATCTTCGTTCTGGCTACGACCAGATACGTATGAATGAGGAAGACATTCCTAAGACTGCATTTCGAACTCATGAGGGCCACTATGAGTTTTAGGTATTTCCCTTCGGCTCATGTAATTATCCCTCCACTTTCCAAAGCCTCATGAATCATGTCTTCCATCATTTTCTTCATCATTTTGTCTTAGTTTTATTTGATGATATTCTCATCTATAGTAAAACCTGGGCAACCCATCTTGCTCATGTGGATCGAGTTCTACATCTACTCTCTCAGCACCAAATTTTCCTCAAACAATCTAAATTTTCTTTTAGCACCTCAGAAGTCGAGTACTTGGGTCATATTGTTGGCAAGCCAGGTGTCAGGGTGGATCCTAAAAAGATTGAAGTTGTGCTGGATTGGCCTTACACAAAGACTATCAAAATCTTGCGTGGATTTCTGGGTTTAATAGGATATTATCACATGTTTGTTAAGAATTATGGAAAGATTGTGACACCTCTCACTTATCTCCTTAAAAATAATTATTTCACTTGGACTCCTGTAGCTGATCAGGGATTTCAAACCTTGAAGGTGGACATGTGCACCACTATAGTCTTGGCCCTTCCTGATTTCATAAATATCTTTATCCTGGAATGCGATGCTTTTGGGAGAGGAATTGGAGCAATCCTTATGAAAGATGGTCGACCTTTGGACTTTACCAACAAACAACTGTCTGAGTGTCATTTGGGACAATCAATCTATGAAAAGGAAATGTTTGTTATTCTACATGCAGTGGATCTTTGACGCCCTTATTTATTTGGGAAACGCTTCCAAATTAAGACAGATCATCAAAGCCTCAAGTATTTTCTAGAACAACGCCCTTCCTCCCCTAAGAAACAAAAATGGGTGACTAAGTTCTTTGCATATGATTATGAGATCATTTACAGGAAAGGGAAAGACAATGTGGTTGCTGATGCACTTTCAAGAAAATATGAATATGAAGGGTCCCTTTTTTCCCTCTCCTTCATTGTACCAGATTGGCTCCAAGCTGTTCGTTAGGAATGGCTACAAGATCCCAAAATTTCTCATTTGATCCAACAATTGCAGGTCGTTCTCCATTTTCCCCATGGTAATATTGGCACAATGATGAGGTTCGCTACAAAGGACATTTGTATTTAAGTAAACAATCACAACTTAAATCCACAGTACTTTCTGAGCTTCATGCTACACCCACAACTGGTCACTCAAGGTTTACCAAAACCTATGACCGGGTCAAATGTTCTTTTTTATGGGATGATATGAAACAATATGTTCACAATTTTGTGGCATAATGTGATGTTTTTCAATGCAACAAGGGAGAAACAGTCAAAGCTCCTAGCACACTAAAACCGCTTCTGATTCCACCTGCTATTTGGAGGGATATCTCTATGTATTTTATTGTGGGATTACCTAAATTAGGAAATAAATCAGTCATCATGGTGGTCGTTGATCATATTTTCAAGTATGCTCATTTATGTGCTCTTCAACACCCATTTACTGCCTCCACTGTGGTTCAAATTTCCATGGATCAGGTCTTCAAGATTCATGGCATGCTTCATTCTATTGTTTCTGATTGAGACCCCACTTTCACTAGCAATTTTTGGCAAGAACTGTTCAGGCTATTGGGAACCCAATTGCATCTCAGCACAACTTATCATCCCCAGGCTGATGGTCAAACTGAATTTGTCAACAAGTGTTTGGAAACATATTTGAGGTGTTTTGCATCGGAAAGGAAAAATTAGTGGGCTCAATGTACCACTAGCTGAATGGTGGTACAACACTTCTTACCATACAACTACCTGCACGACTCCTTTTGAAGTAGTATATGGACAAAATCCACCTTCAGTTCTCTCATACCTTCCAGGTGTCTGGAAGGTCTAGGTGAATGACCAAACACTTATAGTTCGAGAGGATATTCTCTGTATCCTCAAAGAGAATATGGTCATGGCCCATAATCGCATGAAAACACAAGCAGATCAAGGTCACTCTGAACGTCAATTTTTTGAAGGAGACCATGTGTTTCTTCAACTGCAACCTTATAAGAAAACTTCCCTTAAGGTTGAACATTGTGAGAAACTGGCACCCAAATTTTATGGTCCTTATACCATTCTCAAGCGTGTGGGACTAGTGGCCTATTAGTTATCTTTTCCCTATCATTCTAAGCTCCATCTTGTTTTTCATGTCTCCTACTTAAAGAAGGTGATTGGAACTAAGTGCCAAACTCAAACCAAACTTCCCGAGTTGGATGAAGAAGGCTCCATTTGGTTGCAACTACAAGCAATTTTAGACCAGCGTGAGCATCATCTGCATCATTGCACCATCAAGGAATTTTTAGTCCAGTGGAAAGATACAAATCTATCATATGCCACTTGGGAACCAGCTACCATTCTTCAACAATTTCCTCATCTCAAGCCTTTAGGACAAGGCTATTTTTAAGGGGGAGGACATGTTAGGGACCTAGCCTCCCTAATCCCTCACGTAGGTAGAATAATATATTTCCATGTAATAAAAGCCAATATTAATAAGGCCTAGCAATAAGGAAGAAAAATTCAAATGTAAGAAGACCTAATAGAAGATTCCTCTTCTAGAAGGATCTTCCTCTAGATTTTTCTTTTGGATAGACATATTTAGTATAAATAGGAGTAGAGGGTATGAGAATTTTTGTCTTGGATATTATTTTAATAGAGCTCTACTCTGCTGGAGGTTGCCCCCTCGAAGAGTCAAGTGAACATTGCTATCATTAATCAAGGTTCTCTTTCTGGTGTTATTCTGGTATTATTCTAGTATTTCTATGGTTATATCATTGTTGTTATGTCATTTCTAGCTAAAATATTTCTGTTATGCATACTATTTTATATCTAGAATACTACACTTCTTCACTTGCTTCAAAATATGGAGAGGTTATATATGGATTCCAAAAATTTTCAAGGAAACATCCCGACAAAAAATCAAGCATCTCAAAAGCTTAGGCATCCTAGCTCTTTTGGTAAATAATCTCTCTGAAAGAATGCTTAATTTTGTTGTCAACAACTAGTGGCTATGATATCTAGATCTTCACAAAAAATAGTTATCATGTAAGATCCATAAAATCTAGGGAATTGTGTGAAGTTACTATTACTAGACCTATTACACAATATCCTTAGTGGGCACATACCTATATAGATTGCAGACTTGCAAATTTATCTTTCTATTTCAACCTTTTGTTGATCCTAAAATTTGCTAAGTATTTTATAAGTCTCTCTCTTGTATATCTTATTTCCCACACTAAAAAATTTCATTTCTCACTGGTTCATAAGTCCTCTGTTCAAGTTCCTCCCCATCCAAAATGCACCTTTCTTCTCCATCATATCCATTTTGCACTAACACTTAGTATTTTCTTATTCTCTTCACAGAACAATGGGTCCACGGGTTGATCACATATTTTCATCCAAGTCCAAAGATCCGTAGTTACCAAAATTTACTCCATGTTCCGCAATCCTCACATTGCATTGTACTTAGATTTTTTCAAGATTTTACCATGAGTTGAATTACTCATTCATCTCATGTCTGAGCCTCCTTCCATTCACTTCACAATACTTAGTCATTTATCAAGACTTCATCTCTCTCTCTTGACATTTCTATACTTAGCGAATTCAACGTTTTACCACATAAGTGGAGATTGTATCACAAGTATTTAAAAATATTATTTTCTTCCCTTCGTCCATCTCCTTTGCGACACTTGTCAAATTTTGAGATATTACCGTGCGGTCGCGGGATCAGACTTAATCCATTGATTCTTTGTATACATCCATTCCTCCATCACCCCACCATGAATCCACGTTCCTTCTTGTCGTATTCTCCAAGGAATATTAAATGCATATCATATGAGAAATAACAAATGGTTACTTACCAAAGGACCATTATTTATGGCAATTTTCTCGAGACCATCCTCAATAAATTTAAATTAAATCCGCCTTAATTATTCTTTTGAAAAAAGAGCTTCAAGGTTTATTGTGTAAAAATAATTACTTTGGTATTAACGTTCAAAAATATTGTAGATAATTCACCAACTCTAAAGCATGATGGCCAGAAGGAAAGAAATATTTTGTGTGGATACTCTGAATAAATTCACACGAGAAGATCTAAAATATCACCGGTATAGAGCTTACAAATATTATTCTGCATTTCCTCCTCAAGAAAGAAATACTAATGATATTTGGATAGCATGAATTTCTAAGGCAGGGTGTGTTTATGAAGTCTTTGATGCTACAAATGGTTGTATGGTGTACATATAATTACAAGAAAGACCAAAGAATTATTCAGTTACATGGACAATCTCTAATTTCTCTGGCGCCATCAACTTTCAACAGAATGCTCAAGTTACCATTGCCAACAATGATATTCAAGGTTGATGAAGCCAAGGACTTTATGAAATATAGAAATAGTGATTGGGACCTATTGTCGCAATATATGGAAGACCCGATGACAATACCAGAGTATATATCAACTATACAGTTCAGTCAATTAAGAAAACCATATCAAGAAATGGCATGGCTTCTTGCTAGGGTTATTGGACAAGATTCAACTTCTACAATTCCTCGTCTAGCTCTTTCTATTTTTCTATTCAAAAGAAAGTAATTTTCGACTTGTTGAAAATGATCTCTTCTGAAATATCATTCCAATTATCAAATTTTAGGAGGGACAATAAATTCTATATGTCTACATATTTAATATTTTCCATTGTATATTGTTGAATGTATTCTAATGATTGTGTTTAATAAAGCAGGTTGACTATAAGATAGACCATGCTTATACATGATACCCTGCTTTGTGGAAGAAGAAGGCAATGTACTTCAAGAATAACATTGGGCGTGGTAACCTTTTTATATAAAAGGG
The DNA here is from genome assembly GCA_009831015.1 of Picea engelmannii. NCBI lineage: Eukaryota > Viridiplantae > Streptophyta > Pinopsida > Pinales > Pinaceae > Picea > Picea engelmannii. Next base: position 391,554 of record ML786780.1, on the reverse strand, counting down.
GAAGTTTTGAGGCAATGGAAAGTTATAGTGTCATCATAATTTACTACTCTCAGGAAGCCCCAATTTAGCTTCCATTTTATGTACAAGATAAAATATTTGTGATAGAAGTTTGTAGATAGTAGAAAGAAAAAATCAATTCATTTCATTACCATGGAAAGTTTGCAACATTACACTCAGACATGCTTCAAAAGATAATGAGTATGCAGTTCAGTTTGACCAATACAATTTAAAGTTGGAAAATCAAGTAAAAGGGTTTGACCCTCAACAATATTTCAAGAATCATATGAATTTTGTTGGTTTTAGCGTATCATATATAAATACTTATTATTTGGAGAAGAAGAAGAAGAATATGGAAACAACCCTGAAGAAGTTCTAGTTGGATATCTTGAAATTGTTGCCAGTACTAATGAATCTCATTGAAAAAATGGAAGGGTTGTAAATGAAAGAAACACAAGGTCTCAAAGTTCTTCTCAAAGAAGTGGCAAACCCAAACAAAACCCCCAATTTGTATCAAGAACAAAAGAATTCGTTAATTGAAAATTCAGGTGATGGAGATGATCTTGACCCTCCAAAAAAGAATCTTGAAAGAATTCATAAGCTCACAATAAAAAGTAAAAGAAAAAGACAGGTAAATTAACAGGGATTAAGTGAGCCTGTACCGGATGATGATGATACCCTCGAGGATATATATTTGGATACAAATATCGAAGATACTGAGTTTCCATATGATGAGAAAAGGATTCAAGAGAGCTAGGAAATTGTAGCGGAACTAGCAACACAAGAGCCAGTATTTTATGAAGAAGAATCCTTAACTCTTCACAATGCATTATTTAATAAAGACTCTAAGAAATTAATATTTGAAACATTTAATTCAAAATGGAAAATTTTCCAAGGAAAAACACTTTCAGAAATTAATTTGAGCAAATTTTTACCATCAAGACTTGCAAGGATTCATAAATCTACAAGTGATGCTTTGGAAGTATCAGTGGATGAATGGAAGGTGAAAGTGTTATTCTGAAAGAAAGGGTTAAATAATTGGAGTATGATTTAATTCCACCCCCTATATTTACAAGTTTGCACTACTATTCAACCTGAGAAAAGATTCGATAGAACACCAAATTCAAGCTCAAAGTTAAAGGGAACATCAATTTTTCTTGTTGCAGCTAGAAGTTATGTTGGGGAGAACATAAAGAAGATGATGTCTCTCATTTTAGAGCCATTGGATTTGGCAAGAAACATCATTTATTTAGTCTCAAGGATTACTAATATAAGAGAATATGTTGAGGCCAACCTCGAAAATGATGAGGGTTTTTACAAAGATGTTGTCACTACATTTGTTCTAAAAGTTTTAGGTAAGAATGAACTTAAAATAAAAGAAGAGGATTTACTTAGGGAACCAACTCCCTTGGTAAAAATTTTGTGACCCTTAGGTTCAATCCCAAATTTCACTGGTAGAGGCTCATGAATCATTACCAATGACAATTCTCTTTTGAAAATTAAAGTACAAGCACATTTTTCTAGTGTTTCCACTTCATTTCCATTAGTGTTGATGATTTGCACTTGCTATAAAAATTTGATAATTGCACCAATATAGTATTGTTGCAATGTTATTTAAACCTTGATGGGACTCATATATTGAGTGGAGGACTAATGAGAATATCTCCATATGGCATGAACTATCCTAACAATGACAATTTGGGAATCGCTGTGAAGGAGAAAGATGGAAAATAATGAGGGGCATTATTGTAGGTGAGTTAGTAAGATGTGATGTAGAGAAGTATAACCAAACTCTTATTTTAGCATAGATCTAACTTATTTTCGACTCTGTTTTAACATTGCATACAAAGAAGAAGCATTTGAGAGTCATTCATCGCATAATATTATCTTTAATCACACAAATTTTAAATTTTAATATCAGAGAAAACAATACCAAAAAATCAATTATATTAATGTCCATAAATTACCAAATATCATAAAAGAGGTAGCTACTAATGCATATCATGATGCAGTTCATAAATAAATATCGCAAAAGAGGTAGCTACTAATGCATATCATGACGCAGTTCATAAATAAAATGGGTAGGGTGTAATAACTAACTTTTCTAAATAATATGACATGGATTCCCTATTAGAAGAACTTTCAATATCTCTTAGAGAGCAAGGAAGTATGTTTGGAGAGGCACCAAGGAGGAGACTATCATCAAATAACAAAAATAGAGATCATGAAGATCAACTCTTACAAGATGAGAATGCAACAAAGAACTTGTGGGATCTTACTACTCCTAGGAGAAGTCTGCTAAAATTGATTGATGGTGATTCCCCTTCAACATTTGGATTTAATGCTACA
>ML786780.1:373898-388866 GCA_009831015.1 Picea engelmannii | reverse complement strand
ATATATATATATATATATTAATGATAAATTAGCTTTCAAATTTTCCTATGTATCATGAGGATTCACCCATTTAATATACATCTAAATTTATTGGGGATTCTTAAAATTGTCCCTATAGTTAGCAAGGTCATAATCATCTCATGGGACATTTCCCTTTCTACAGGTCACATATCTATAAAAATGGACTTCATAAACTTGGGCAGCAATGAATTCGTAGGAGAAATACATTCACAGATTAAAAACATCACTAGTTTAATATTGCTTGTGTTAGAGGGAAATTTTATTACAAGGGAAATCACTTCTTCACTTGCTTCAAAAGTTGGAGAGGTTATATATGGATTCCAACAATTTGCAAGGAAACATCCCGAAAGAAAATCAAGCATCTCAAAAGCTTAGGCATCCTAGTTCTTTTGGGAAATAATCTCTCTGAAAGAAGCCTTAATTTTTTTGTCAACGCTTAGTGGCTAAGATATCTAGATTTTCATCAAAAATAGTTATCAGGTAAGATCCCTAAAATCTAGGGAATTGTGTGAAGTTACTATTACTAGACTTATTACACAATATCCTTAGTGGGAACATACCTATATAGGTTGCAGACTTGCAAATTTAGCTTTCTATTTCAACCTTTTTTGATCCTAAAATTTGCTAAGTATTTTATAAGTCTCTCTCTTGTATATCTTATTTCCCGCACTTAGAAAAAAAATCATTTCTCACGGGTTCATAAGTATTATGTTCAAGTTCCTCCCCATCCAAAATGTACCTTTCTTCTTTATCATATCCATTTTGCACTAACACTTAGTATTTTATTATTCTCTTCATAGAACAACAGGTCAATGGGTTGATCACATATTTTCATCCAAGTCCAAAGCTTCGTCATTACCAAAATGAACTCCATGTTCTACAATCCTCACATTGCACTATAGTTAGAATTTTTCAAGCTTTTACCGAGGTTTGAGTTACTCATTCATCTCATGTCTGAGCCTCCTTTCATTCCCTTCACTTTACTTAGTTATTTCTTGAGACTTCACCTCTCTCTCTTGACATTTCTATACTTAGCTAATTCAACGTTTTACCACAGAAGTGGAGATTGTATCACAAGTATTTAAAAATATTATTTTCATTCCTTCGTCCATCCACTTTGCAACACTTGTCAAATTTTGAGATATTACCATGCAGTCACAGGATTAGACTTACTCCATTGATTGTTTGTATACATCCATTCCTCCATCACCCTGCCATGAATCCTCGTTCCTTCTTGTCACATTCTCCAAGGAATATTAAATGTGTATCCTACGAGAAATAAAAAATGGTTACTTACCAAAGGACCATTATTTGTGGTGATTTTCTTGAGATCATTCTAAATAAATTCAAATGAAATTCACCTTAATCATTCTTTCGAAAAAAGAGCTTCAAGGTTTATTATGTAAAAAGAATTACTTTGGTATTAACGTTCAAAAATATTGTAGATAATTTTCCAACTCTAAATCATGATGGCTAGAAGGAAAGAAATATTTTGTGGGGATACTCTGAATAAATTCACACAGGAGAACTCCAAGAACTGAGGTTAATACCAAATTATATTCTTATTACAAGAGAAATTTTTTAAGAACATCTTGAGATGTTGAATGTTGTTTCAAAAGAAAATTTTAATAGCATGATCGAATACACAAAACATGAAGTTGAAATTTGGCTTGTAAACTATGTCAATAAAAATGAAGATATTGAAGACACTTTGCACAAACTTTTAATTGATTTTAGAGATTATGAAAGTACATTGTTTGATATTAAAGTCATACAAGAAATAATTGTCACTCCCATATGAAAGATTACATTGAAAATTGGTTAAAGTAAGCTTTAATCAATATAACTAAAGAAGTTCAGACAGAGGTGGTTGGTACCGATCATGTAACTACAATCAAGGAGACTACAAAAGGCCCATCAACATCTAGATAACAAGAGATATCACCATCAAAGTGAGTAAAACTGATCACATTTTTCCTTATTCTTCACCTTCTATTTCAAAAATCACTCAATTGTGTCTATTCTTTATTGAAATTCATAACCGATTTCTGACAACGTTCTCCTTTATTGTTTTTAGGTTTAGTCTAGTTCCTTTTCTTTTATTTTATGGTCCACGGGAATCCAATCCTGGTCCAATTTTGGACAAATGCATTTTATTTTCAAGACTATTAAAGACTATATTATTTTTTGAAAATCCCAGAGAACTATCTTGGGGTTAACTTTAATGATATCTTTGAACAATGAGTTTTGAGCAAAAGATATTTAAATTTTTCCTATCATATTCTTCCTTGTTTTAAATGAAAAAACTATTTTAAAGTTCTCTTGATTGTGGGCCTTATCTTTCTTTCCTTGAATGCGATCAAATTTATAAATTTTGTGATAGATGTGAGATTTATATCATATTTCCTATAATTGTTATTTATTTTAATACAATATCTCTGCATATATTGTATATTATGAGTGAAGATTCCTGGTCCTCTTTTCAAGAATTCTTATGTGAATACACTTCATTTTCAATCAACAATATTTTACATTTTTATTGAGTGATAAAGATTGGGGTGTGTTATCTAGTATTCCCTTATTTTATTATTTGAACTTGACAGTATCAAGATACATATTTTAGTCAAAGAGGAGTACCACCTCTATAAAAATGAAGGGGGATTCATATCCTCGTGAGGTTGTTGTTTTTATTTTAATCGATTTAAACATCAACAATTTTGGCGACCATACTGGGGAGGAACAAAAGGTTGGTTTCACAAACCAAAGATATCCATGCCTAAGCCTAAACCTAATCTATTGGACTATGTTTTCATTGATGTCAAGGGATTGATGTCAAAGGGTTAATGTCCAATATTTTCATAGTGAAGTGTTTGTATCATTGATGTATTGATTGTTGGATTATGTATTCATTGATGTAATTGATGACAAATATTTGATCTCAATTGGTGTCATAGTGATGTATTGTCATTGATTTAAAGGTTGATGTCATGTCATGGAAATTGTATTATTGATGTCATGACATGGTCGATAGGAGGGAGTTGTATCATTGATGTGATGTTCAAGTTAGTTGATGATCATGTCATGTTTCTATGTATGAAGTACCAAATGTATGTACTCCAAATTGGTCCCCTTATGGTGAAATCCCTCATTGGAATATGCTTTGTGAAGTCCAAATGGTTAAGTGGTTGAGTCATCCTATATGTGTGGTTAAGGAAACCAAGTTTGGTTGAGGAATAATGTAATGATGATCAGTGAATTTGAAAGTGAGACTATTCTAGATGGATAGTGCTCGTCATTTCATTTCTAGTGATATGTGGAACACCACATAACTCCTCACGGTTAGAGAGTTATGGCCATGTCAAGCTGGAGAACCCTCATGAGTTCTCTAGAAGCCACTAGAAGGTAAAAAAAAAAATCATATTATTCTAGAAGCTCCTAGAAGAACTTGAACAGTCAAAGTGGTTAGTTATGGGTTAAGTGGTTGCAACACAAAAATAAATTAGTTACAACTAGAATTGGAGATTTTAATATTTGTGGATAAAGTGGTTGTAAGTGGATAAAGTGGTTAGAAGTGGGTTATCCCTAAAAGAAGGAAGTTGGGTTAAGTTGGTTAGAAGATAACCCCTAGAGAAAGCTAATTGGAGAGTATAAATAAGAGAGAAAGGGTCTCTTATGGTGAGAATATTTTGATCATATTGAAGATCTATTTTTGGTGAAAGGTTCATTGCAGGTAATCATGGATGCATCAGAAGTTACACAATTTTGAGGTAGCAAGGAAGTTTGACGGAAAAAGTTTCAGAGGTTCAAAAAACCCTAGTTTTCTGAAGTTGTACGCAGGTTACATTGGGCCAGGTCACATATATACGTGGTCTGCAAAAGGCCAGGAGGCATACATATTCTTGCTGAATAAGCACAGGTCGCGTATATTTGAAAAGGTCAAGAAAAGATTGAATGGATGCTAGTGCCAGGTTCCTAAAGTATGAAGCAAGTTCCCACAATACCATTCTACAGGTTCAAAGCTGCTATAGAAATTATGGTATGGTTATATGTTTTCTTGATGCTTAGATTTTCTCATGACATGGTGAATGCTTGAGGAATTCTTGGTGTGGTTTTTATGAGATTTAGATATGGTATATGTTGGTTGGTTGATTGAGTGAACAACACTCTCATGTTTGGTATAGATATGATATGGTTGAGGAATAATTATGTTATATGATGATGTATGCATGAGGAACATGCATAAGACTCTTGGTATGGTTGTTGTGTGATCTGGTTATGGTTTATGTTGGCTGGTTGTTTGAGTGAGCAACACTCTCATGTATGGTACAATTCTGATATGGTTCCTATATCTCACACTCTTGAGCTACTTGTAGTTGGTTGAAAGATATGTATGATGATGTATGTATGGAATAGGATGGTTGCAGTGAAAGGTTACTAGTGGATTTGACAGAGGTAGGAAAGTTTCAGAAGTTTAGAAGAATGGATGCCCTATTTTTCTGAAGGTGCACGTAGGATGATAGTGGAGGAGGTTGTGTACAAATTTCTACTACAGTATAGCCAGTTCTTCTGCATACGCGTACTACAATATAGTTTTGCATACCTCTTGATAGTTTTTTTCTATCTACAAGTTGGGTCTTGTACTTGGGGGTTGGATTCCTCACATCTTAGTTGGTCCTGATATCTGCAATTTGTGTCTTGTATTTAGAGTTGGTACTCTATTGGAGTTGTTGCTCTTTTCAGTTGATGTTGATTAAACCTTGAGATTGTAGTCTCCTGTAACACATAATAATAAATATCTGGTGCTCTTTGTGTTTATTATGGTGATGTATTATAGTTCTTTATTATTGATAAATGTTGTTGATATATCCATGTGATCAATTGTGAATTAGTGATAATGGTTGAAGGTGTTTCTAACTAAATTTTTAGAAGAAGTGTAAAATATCCCTACATTGATTCACCCCCCTCATCCTAGTGTGGTAGGTGTGTCCAAAAATTGGTATCAAAGTAGGCCTTCATCATAAGCCTTACAAGCTTGCAGGATATCCATGGACACACAAATGGATGAACATGAAGTTCCATTATTTGATGAGACAAATGACTTGGCATGGAGAATAAATATGAAAGGGTATTTGAAGTCTAAAGGACTAGGTGTTTGGGATACAGTTGTTGTTGGACCAATTCCCTCGAAGAATCGGTCAAAATTTGCAGCAAAGAGGAATAATACAGTAGCATTCAAGACCATCTTAAATGGACTCCCAGGTTCTATCAGAGAAATCATAGGAAAATGTACCTCTTCCAAGGAACTATGGATGAAGCTAGAGAAGAAATATCAAGACTCAGTCATCAATGAAGGTAAAGACTCTCCTAGTTGCAATAATTCTAAATGCATTGATGTTAAATGTTCTCCTGCAAATGAAGATGAATATCTAGAAATAGTTTTTGTAGAATAAACTAACATTTATCTTGTAAATGAAGAAGAAGATTTGTTGAAGATCAAAGATAAAGTTCTAGATGTTGTAGAATAAGTTAGAATGAAATAGTAGATGATTCAGATACTTTTGAGTATCTTGAAAGAATTACTAAGGAATCCATAGATAAGTACAAAAGGAATTTCATGGCACTAAAACAAATGCTCAAGAAATAATAAGGAAGTGAAACAACCAAGAAAAGGACTCAATTAGAATAAAAAGAAGAAGAGATCAAGAAACTAAATAATGAGATAATTAGTCAAGAATAATAAAAGAAGAGAATATATGATGATCTTAGAAAAATCCTTGAAGACCTTAAAGAAACAAAAGAAATCAATGTCAATTTGAAGACCCAACTTGAAGAAGACAAAAGAATATAAGAACTATTGAAGATTCAGGTAAATGAAAAGGAAGAATCATGTCATAAGTTGGAAGTAGAAGTAGTTGATCTTAGAAGGAAAGTAGAGAAGTCAAATGCTGATATCAAGTTCATGAACAACTCAACAATCTTGGATGAAATCTTGGATAGTCAAATATCACCAAATGATAAATGAGGTCTTGGATACAACAAGGAATTTGCACACCTTGAATCTAGCACTTCTAAGAAGCATGAGGTAAGTCCTTCATTCTAAAAAGGTGGAAGAAAAGCTACAAGTCAAGAACCTACACAAAGCAAGGAAAATTTCAGAAGAACAAAGCATGGAAGACACCAAGAAGCCATCTTGACACCTCAAAGCAAATTTAGAAGAGAGACACCTTCAAGGCGGACACCAAGGCAAAGGTATGAAAATGTTTTTCATGGTTACTGCTTCTCATGTAATGAATATGGTCACAAAGCTTTAGATTGCAAACACTATGCAAGGAAGGATGTTGAAAGGTTCCATAACATCCTTAGATGTTGGAGATGTAATCAAGTGGGACACATTGCTGCCCATTGTAACACCATGAGATGTTACAGCTATAGTGGGTTTGGCCACGAAGCTCAGGATTGGTGAAATTCAATGAGACAGTCAATGAGGAGTGCTTCATATAATATGGCATGAAGAGCACATAAAATTTTGAAGGAAGATAATGTTGAAAGGATAGAAGATCAGAGTACAAGTTATGAGAAGTTGGGACACTATCAGAAGTGGATGAAGAAGAATGAAAAACCAAAACCGAATGGCAGCCATGAGGGAAGCTCAAGCTTAAGCCTTTTATGAGGCATACATGGATTCCTTTGGGAACAATTGCATACATACGTGCTTTGGTGTATGTAAAGGTCACGTACATATGTTAGGTGTCTTATGAACAGGCTGTACACATGAGGTAAATCCCTTAGAAAGAGGGGTGTACAGATGAGTTGCAACATAGTTTGATGATACAACAAAGTTTATGCAGGGTTTGAGATTATATGCTTCAGTTTGTCATGTTTGTATGTGTGTTTGATGATATATGGTTTAGATTTGGAGCATATGCTTGATGCCTATCTCAGATGCATGGTACTAACCCTAGTGTGTGGAATGAGGCATTTTATGTTAAGGTATAGTGTTGGTTATGTTATGTATTTTATCAGTGAGGTTAGGGAACCTAGATTATGAAGTACATCATGGGTGATGTGATACTAGCTAGAGGTATATTATTGATGTATTGAGGGACATACTTGGTACATGTTTAGAGGTGTTATTGTTGCATTATACTTACTGTAGTGAATGTTTTTTAGGAAGATATGTTGCAGTAAATTTATAGTACATATGTGAGATCTATTGATATATCTTGAGATGTATTGTGAGAAGCATTTGTTTGGTAATCTTGGTTAATGCTTGAAGATACATATTGGGACACATTGTTGGTGAAGTTTTGGCACATGGATTGATGTATTGTTGGAGGCATACTAGTTGAATGTCTTTACATTTGGTTGATGTACATCTTTTGGTACATGAATGAGACACGTAGCTGATGAGTTGACATGTTGATGATTGGTACACTTTGATGAGTGTTCTTAACACATGATTTGTATACATGTCTTGGAAGATTGGTACATGGTGGTGATGGTTGTAGGTTGATGATCATATTTTTGATATTGTGATATGGTACATGGCATGATTGAGAGTGATGTGATATATGATTGAGATACTTGATGATTGAGGTGTACTTGTTGAGATCCATTTGTGGCACATATTGATCTAAAAATGAAGAAGACTTGTATTCTTGAAAATATTTACAAGTTAAATTTTATGTGTGTTGGCAGCCATTTAGCATTTTTATCCTATCCTAATAAGATGCCTACACCAGTGTTTTGCAACCCTGATTTTCATCGCAATATTTGAATAAAATGACACTATTATTTGGTGCATTTGCACACTTTCCTTTGTTCTCGTTTTCACGACTACAAGCGTGAAAACTTTGATTTCGAAGTCACATTAAAATTGTCACTGGATTATGATGGTGCTCTTGTCTATGTGTTCATTGCATTTCCAATTTGATTATAGTCACACAGTTGGCAAGACTCCAAGATCCTTACTTATTTGGCATTCTTTAATTGTTAATATGATTTCATTTTTATAAGATTGTGATGATATTATAATGACTGTCATTGAGTCCTTAATACATTGGTGGTTTGATGTTCTATAATCTTTCATCGATTTCCTTGACACATTGATTTCATGAAAACACATTTACGTTGTGGTTAGGACCTTGGTGTAATCATTTCACACAACACATATTTGATATGATCGAACCCTTAGTGTTGATTTCAAATCATTGTTTTGATTTGAAAACTATGCAAACGCTATGCTTATGCAAATTTTTGGGTCGATTTACCATTAACTTCATTAATTATTTGAATGGCATTGTTTTTAACATATGCAATAGTGATTTGAATCACTATATGCACCGTCGGTTGTACATTGGGAAATGACTGTTTTGCATGGGCTGAGCTAGCTCCACCACCCTCACACATTCGGGCATTAATGCCTTCCCCCTATCCCATGTTAACTCTATTGTTTTTGGGTAAGCCTGTGAGCTATTCAATCTGGCGTTCACCCTATTCAAACCCTTGTGCATTCACTCTGCTCACTGTGTGCTCCCATCTATGGCACCTGTGGTGTGCATAGAGCCAAATGGTATCCAAACACTCTTGCTTTTCGACAATGCCCGTGAAGATTTGGCTAATGGTGGCTAGCTGGTGTTTATATAGATATTTGAGGGTCTTAACCTTTTGGTTTCCCAACAATTCACCCTCACCTTCGACGGTTACAAGGCTAAGGTCGGAGACATACAACTCGAGCTCAATGAGGAATTTCTAAGTTCAGCTACAGGCTTACCAGCCATAGAGAAAAGGTGGTTCAAAAAATCCAAAGTAGACGAGGTGCCATGGCCGCTTCTATTCACTTCAAGGAAGGTTGTTTCCTGTGATAGAGGTATGCCTATCACTACCCTAAAACCTAGGTGGCACGATCTTTTGGTAATTGTTAAACAATTTGTGACCTGCAAAGGTCGGTATGGCTTGGTATTTTTGTATCATCTTCGGTTATTGATGAATTTTATAGGCTACCCTCTAAACATGCCACATTATCTTTTGTGTAGTCTGTACAAGATGTCTAAAAGATTCAAGCGTGAGAAGGCTGATAGCATCCTTTTCCATCACGTCTTGATTAAACTCATTGTTGTCCACCATTTGAGCCTTAGTGGTGATAGTTGGAAAGCCTTCCTGACTAGGAATGGCTTTGCCACTCCTGAGTCTATCCAAGTGGACAAGGTTGTGGTTACGGAAACTCTGGTTGGACCAGCCGTGCCATTTCATATCCTTCTACCCCCTGCCAAACCCTCAGATTACCATGACATAGACCTACCCAATGCCATAGCCAACCCATGTACTAAAGACAAGACTGGGGCCGTCAAGAAGCCTGTGAGGAAGAAAGGTAAGGGTGATACTACTGTCAATAGTAAGGGGAAGAAAAATGCACGGTGGATATCCATATGTGCCAAGAACAAACCCAAGCAAAACGTCGACCAAAAGCCCATAGTATTGAGCGAGGAATCGGGCTCCGATATTGATCATTTCTTATCCAAGGAATATCCCTATTCTCATGGACTCTCCTCTAAGGAACCCTATGACTATGTCTCTAACTTACCTCCGTGCCTCAAGAACGATCCTAACTACCCGGGAATCAAGTTGCACAAGGAAACCCCTGGTAACTTGAACAAACCCTCGCCCGTGATGCCAAAGCCCGATCAACCACCTTGCATATAATGTAATGCCTGGCTTGAACGTTATTACACTGATGTCCCCCTGTTGCAATCTAAGATCAAATCGTTAGAGGAACGAGTGGCAGTGTTGTCGAAGGAGAACGACAGGCTTCAAGCCAACGAGAAGAAACAAAAAACCACCGGTTCAATTGTTTTCAGAAATGTCGAGGCAGCAATGACCTTTGTCAATTCCAAGTTATCATGATCGAATCATTTTCTTAATACCCAGGTGTGTATTTCCATATTGATTTTGTTTTATGAATTAATATAACCGATTGGATTTGCTTTCAATAGCTCTGTTTGTTTTGATTCAAAATGATTCTGTTACTTTCGTTTTACCAAAATAATTTCGTTATGAATCATGAGTGGGAAATTTGTTTGCTAAACTCGGACACAGCTATGATTTAGTTAATACAATTTCATTATTTTTAGATTAGTATAAGTGATTGATTTGTTTTGATTCTGTTTGATTCGCTTTGAAACAATTCTGTTCGTTTGAATTAATATAATCGATCGGGTTTGCTTTTAATAGACTAAAAACAATCCTGTTGACTTCGATTTACCAAAAACGATTTTGTTTTGTTTTGAATGAATATTTTCTCTTTGATTACATTCGATCTGTACAGAGAATTTCTTTTCTAAAATAGGACACAATTGTGTTTTGATTGATGTGATTTTGCATTAAGCATAATGATTGTGTCGGCCCCAAATTGGCTCGATTCATTTCCTTATGGTTTGATTTTGAGAAGATTTTGTATGATCGAATTAGCATGGTATTTTACGTATGCAATTCATCAATATCAGTGATTGGTATAATAAATACAATGTAATCTCTGAAATCAAAAAAACAACTCTGTTAGTTTTGGATTTAAAAATGATTTTGTTAATGGCTGAGTCGACATAAATTATTGCATGAAAAATCTTCTTGATCGGTTACAATTTGTGTCGATTGAAATTGGTTCAAGAGATGATTTCATTGGTTCCCCAACTGTCAATCGATTCTGTCTACTCCCAATTGGCAATAACAAACGTTTGACATTTTGCATATATTCCTGTCACCGTGCAGTTAAGAAACCACGATTTCATTTGTTTCAATTTGCACACACGTTTGATTCATTGTGGTATGAATGATTTGCTCTGTTTGGAATTAGTAATTAAAGATTTGGTTGAATATAATTCTGTTAAGTTTTGGATTGATTTTAAAAACGATTCTGTGTTCAAATTAGACCAGCTACAGAATCGCAAGATTCTGTAGCTAGTCTTAAAATTTAGATTTTTGTTAATTTTATCAATAAAATATCCTCTAAACTTGTCTATTATTGTCTACTTACAGGTACCTACGAATTTCATTGACAAATGGGACATGCTGTAGTAGTTTATATATAGTTTTCAATTGTTAGTCATAGGCAAAAAATAGGGACTTGGGAGATTATTCCCAGATTTTTTGTAATTTGCTTTGAAAATTCCCACAAGGATGTTTTACCCTATGGTCTTTAAATACTTGTTATTTTTTGTAACCCATCATCTTCACGGTGGGGAGAACCAGACTATGGATTTATAATACAGACTGAGATGAAAGTTGATGTCTTGTAACAGCTTTAGCTTTCAATATATCAAACTTTTATTTCAAGTTTTATTCATATCAGTTTGCAATCAATTATAGACTACTTTAGCTATCGTAATTCTTTGCAGGTTGATGTGACTTGGTTTATGTGTCATCCATATCTGATCTCTCTTATTTAAAATTACAGCAATTACTCTGTTTCAATTTAGTGAATTAAAGATTTCTCTTCTTCATTAATTGAATCATTTTGTACAAATCTTTGCACACAGATTTATCTAATTGTGATGATTTGTAAATTATAAGATTGTTGTCAATTTTATGTATTGTTTGTTCTGTTATTGATATTCAAAAGAGCACTACTGCTTCTTGTTTACAAGAGGCTTGCAGAGAATCTGGTGCGGGTTTCCTCCCATCGAACAACTAAATTGGATTTTTTACACAGGACAAATTGGAAAGCGTTATTACAGGTTAGCTTATTAGTGTTTTTTAATTAGTTTAGATAGATATATTAGTTCAGATTCATAGTTAGAATTATTATTTTAATTGTTCATCTTAGATAGTTTTCATTCTATTTCTTTTTCATAAAATCATAAAAATCAAAAACAATAGTTTTGTTGTCATAGGACAGTTACAAATCATTTTTTCCAGGTTTTCATTTAAAATCTGTAAATCTGTAAATATTGTACATTTGTAATTAAGATTTAATTCTATTAATAATTGAACATTTAATTTTATAAGGATTATTGCTATATAGTATAGATAATAGATTGTATATATTTATTTCAGATTTGTTTATTAGTTTTCTTTAACTTTTGTTTTCTTTAGATTAGTTCCTTAGTGTAGTTTTCTTTCATTTTCCTAGGACTTAGATCGGCCAACGGAGCCGCTAAACCCGTCAGGGTGGATCATCCTAAATGGCTTGGGTTATTTAGACAACCCTAGACCGGATCCACTCTTCCAGTTGGCGAGCGTTCATTTTTGCCTCGTCAACAATGTGTTAAAAGCAAATGGATCAACTTTGCAAACACATATTTAATAGGATTTACTCATTCAAGATGCATATCAACAACAACATAATCAATGAACATAAAACACATAACACAACAAATGATAAAGGAGTTCACCCCTCTCTTGGGCTACATCTCCTAGTCCAGCTTCCAATGGATCATTTGTATTATTTTCTCAAAGTTCTCAAAAGTGTGCTTTACAATGCTCAAACTGCCAAATAGATTTCTCCAATGGCTTCAAAACGTCTAAAAAACCCTAGCTGGTCTTTTTTGGCACCTCGTTTGGCCAAAAAACGAAGAAGATAGGCTTCCTTGAAGTCTCCTCTTCAAGCTTGCTATCTCTGCATCTACAAAATGCACCTCCTTTGGCTCTACCTAGCCCAAACGCAATTTAAAGAGTGAAAACCTGGAACTGGGCGCAACTGCACCACCGGTCCAAACTGTCAAACCATTTACGTGCTGGCCCTAACTACCAAGGCCCGTGGGCACATGGCATTCATACGACCGTCCCAACACACAACAGGGCTAATGGTTATATAACCGTTGGAACCATATTTTAAAACCCACACGCATTGGTATGGTGGTCACATGGTAAACCGCGTGCACATATATCAAACGGTTACAATATATGGTTTACAATATGTGGTTACAGTGGTAACCACCGTAGCACTGGTTGCATATAACATAACACATGACCATGGGCCAGGGCTTAGCCCCGGCCCGGTCCACGCCCATATATACCATATAACAATGTTAAATAAAATTTTTAAAACATATATATCAAGGAACATACGTGGGCACGCTGGTTGGGTGGCCTTTCCCAAATCTTTACCCTTGCCCCGGAGGTCACGTGGTCGACTCCTGCTGAGTGCAAAGTTTTAACCATCAAGAAAATGACACGTGGTAGCTTGTGATTGGGCCATGTGTCGCATTCCCATTCATTGCCAATAAAACATGCCATATGCCAACTATCTTCCATGTCAGTGTATGGTCTACCACATCATCCATACGATCTTCCACGTCATCATCCGTACGAACTGTACGGACTTGTACAATCAACATCCCTTTCTTGCCTGTTTGCTATTTTGAATAGAATGTGATATCTCTCACTCTCAACATCCGTTTGAACCCAAACGAGTTGCATTGGGTTCACAATGATGAGGCCTATGCTCTTGTCTGATTTGAAGTGATTACGAGCACTTTGAATTTTTGAGCAAAATTTTATCCCCTGATCACACCTCCCCATTGGAAAGCTTTTGGACCTCCAAAAGATTATATTCAGTCTATGTGAAGATGAGGGTATAGTTCCCTCACCCTTCCAACCTCAATCCACTTGGCTTTGTTTGGATTTGTACCTTTAAGACCAACTTGAAGATACTCCACATTTCCTCGTTTTGAAGTTCACATTCTCCTGTCAAGGATGGTGTCTTCATGCAGTTTTGTAAGATATTCTGGGGAAAAATCATCTATAGAAGGAATTTGAACATGCTCTCCATGATCATCAATCAACAAAGGCTCATACAATTTCAATTTCTCAACATTAACAACTGCATACATTTGCATATAAGGAGGCAAATCTAAACGAAAGGCATTGTTACCAATCTTGTTGATAATCTTGAAAGGACCATATCGAATCGGTTTCAATTTTTTACGTTCTTCTTTAAGTCTCTCCTTACTGATGTAAATACAAACTTCATCTCTAACTTGGAAAATGTGATCAACACGATGTTTGTCATGTCTCATCTTGTACTTTGCTTGACTCTTTTCCAACTGCTCTTGCACCACTTGATGTATCGACTGAATTTGTTCAATGAAATTTTCTGCCCTATCAATGTCATATTGACCATCGATAGCAATTTCTTTCCCAAAGATAAAATCTAAAGGAGATTTGAGAAAATAGACAAAACATGCTTCAAATGGCGACGTTTGAGTCGAAGAGTGCTTAGCTCGATTGTAAGCATGTTGAATGTAGTGTAAATGCTCATCCCAAAGTTTAGGATGCTTGCTACAATAAGCACGAAGAAGATGCACCACTGTTCGATTTACCACCTCTGTCTGACCATCTGTTTGCAGATGAAAAGCTGTGCTCTTTTTAATTTTGGTGTCCATGAGTGCCCATAAACTCGTCCAAAAACTTCCAACAAATCGAGAATCCCGATCAGAAATAATGGATTTAGGCAATCCAAAATGTACCCAAACATTTTGAAAGAACATTTGTGTCATTTGTTCAGCTGTAACCTGCTTTGTACAAGGCATCAAAATACACATTTTGCTAAATCGATCAACCACAACATAAAGATAATCATGATTTCGTCTGGACATAGGTAAACCACCTACGAAATCCATGGAAATACTTTCCCAAGGTCGAGAAGGAACCGGAAGTGGAGTATACAAACCCAACTTTCGATTACTAGGTTTACTTGTGGCACATAACGAACATCCTCGAACATATCTTGAAACACTTTCATTCATTTCAGGCCAGTAGCAGTATCTTTGCAAATTAGCCATTGTCTTGCCTACACCAAAATGACCAAAAATAAGAGAAGAATGTGCTTCTCTTATAATGTTGATTCTTTCCCCATGTGGAATACACAACTTGCCAA
This sequence comes from Picea engelmannii, assembly GCA_009831015.1. Classification (NCBI taxonomy): domain Eukaryota; kingdom Viridiplantae; phylum Streptophyta; class Pinopsida; order Pinales; family Pinaceae; genus Picea; species Picea engelmannii. The sequence goes on along the minus strand of ML786780.1, from coordinate 373,973 downwards.
GATGATACAAAAGATTATCATGCACATGGTAATCCAATTCTTCAACATGGTTAGAGTGGCACAAAGTTTCATATA
>ML786780.1:351329-367056 GCA_009831015.1 Picea engelmannii | reverse complement strand
CTGCTACAAAAATTATGGTATGGTTATATGTTGTCTTGATTCTTAGATTGCTCATGATATGGTGAATGCTTGAGGCATTGTTGGTGTGGTTGTTATGAGATCTGGATATGGTATATGTTGGTTGGTTGATTGAGTGAACAACAATCTCATTTTTTCTATAGATCTAATATGGTTGAGGAATAACTATGTTATATGATGATGTATGCATGAGGGACATGCATAGGACTCTTGGTATGGTTGTTGTGTGATCTGGTTATGGTTTATGTTTGTTGATTTTTTGTGTGAGTAGCACTCTCATGTATGGTATAATTCTGATATGGTTCCTATAGCTCACACTCTTGATCTACTTGTAATAGGCTAAAGGATATGTATGATGATGTATGTATGGCACAAGATGGTTGCAATGACAAGATGGATTCAATGACAAGTTATTCATGGATGTGACAGAGGCAGGAAAGTTTCAAAAGTGAAAAAGAATGGATGCCCTAGTTTTATGAAGGTACACGTAGGTTGACAGTGGAGGAGGTCACATACAGATGTGTTCTCCAGTATAGCCAGGTCATGTGCATACGCGTGTTGCAGTATAGATAGGCTGTGTACCTGTTGACATATTTTTTTCTTTCTAAGAGATGGGTCTTGTACTTGAGGGTTTGATTCCTCACATCTTAGTTGGTGCTGAGATCTACAAGTTGAGTCTTCTATTTAGAGTTGGTACTCTATTGGAGTTGTTTCTCTTTTCAGTTGATGTTGATAAAACCCTGAGACTGTAGTCTCTTATAACACATAATACAAAATGTGTACACATATAGCTGGTGTTCTTTGTGTTTAGTATGGTGATGGCTTATAGTTCTTTATTATTGATAAATGTTGTTGATATATCCATGTGATAAATTGTGAATGAATGATAATGGTTAAAGGTGTTGTTAACTAAAGTTTTGGAAGAAGTGTAAAAAGAGCCCTACACTGATTCACCCCCCCCCCCCCCCCCCCCCCCACTTAGTGTTGTCAGTGTGTCCAACAATTGGTATTAGAGAAGGACTTCATCATAAACCTTACAAGATTAAAGGAGATCCATAGACAAACAAATGGATGAACATGAAGTTCCATTCTTTGATGAGACAAATGAATCGGCATGGATAATAAAGATGAAAGGGGGTATTTGAAGTCTAAAGGAGCATTTTTTGGGGATACTATTTTTGTTGGACTAGTTCCCTCGAAGAATCAGTCAAAATTTGCAGCAAAGAATAATAATGAAGTAGCATTCAAGACCATCTTAAATGGAATCTCAAGTTTTGATGCAGGAGCATCGTAGAAAGCCAAAGCATGCGCCTAGTCAAAGGAACAGTTGAACGCGTAGATGCAAAAAGGACACGTTTTTATGAAAATGTTTTGAATTTTGAAATCTGAAGCATTAATGTAATAGCTAGGAGAAGAATACTTACATTTATGTCTTGGAAATATGAACAGATGTAGAGAAATTATTCTCATCTGCCGGATGTAAAAGGCATTTAAGTCTGTTTAATGAAAGTAGGTACATTTGATTTAATAGATTAGACAGTTTAGAAGTGTAGGAGGGAAAACAGATATAGACACCCTCACCCTTGTATCATTGTAACAGAAATTTTGTGATGATTCAGAATTCATAAGCTGTAGAGTTGTAGAAGAGATCTGTAGAGAAGAACCCATGTACAGGAGCACTTGAGTTAATATATGAAACTTTGACTCAATTTTCATGGTGTTATGATGCTTACTATTTACATTTGTTAAATGGTATGTTTACAATTGTTTTATTTTCTCTGTTATGCATTTGTTTCAATGTTGTGTCGGGTGTATGATTTCATGATGAGTGTATGAAGTCCGAGAGAGGATAAGAATGAGTTTCAATTGTTTCTCTTCCTGAGAATTCCTACAAAGAGTGCAGTGAATGTCTGCAAGGTGTGCATTGAGGAGGATCTGAGTTTTATCTTAGAAATCTCAGGAGAGATATTGTTGTTCTCATAATCAACAAAAGTGCAGGTGGAGCACAGAGTTGTGCAAGGTGTGCACAGGCTAGTTGAAGCCTTAGAACTTATCAACTAAGGTGAAGGTTGAAGGAATATTGTTGCAAAGGGTGCACAGGGTCAGAGTCTCAAATAACTAGAGGTTATTTGAAGGTTTTCCGCAAGGAGTGCGAGTAGGGATCCTTTTGGGAAGCTTGAGTTTACAAGAGAAAGCTCAGGAGGGGTAACACCTTTGAAGTGTTCAAAGGGATACGGAGATCGAAATCATCTCATAGAAGTCAAGTTCATGAGGGAGAACACTGAGTCGTTTGGGCAGAAGTCATTGAGAAGTGAATCGGGCAGTCATAATTCTCCGTGGAGAACTCCTGAAATTGCGAGGACTGTAGGATCCAAAGGAGCTGTAAGGTGGTTAGGAGTTGGATGAATTTTCCACCCTAACATCAATAGTCAATGTGAACTTTTGATCATGGTCAGTTTGAGCCGATAGATCATTTCAGGGATTCAGGGTTCATAATTTTGGAGTGCAGGCCAAAACCCTTGGTCACTCTAACTCCTGAATCGCGAAAGGAATCATCAATTGTAAAATTGAACGGTGGGAATACTTCGTGGAGAAGTGTCGAAGACCCGAGAACCATTGGATCTTGAAAAGAAGAAAAGGGGTTAAGGCGAGTACCTTTTCAATCACCTGAAATCTCAAGAGGAGTAGTGGTCGTTGGATGAGAAGCAACAAGAGTCGTTGTTTCCCCTTTGGAGTGGAATTTCGACATTTCGACATTTCGAGATTTGGCATTTCGGCAATTTCGAAGACAGGGAGTCGGGGTGCTTTGCATTGAAACCCCTGAAGTCATGAAACGTGACATGTTTTTGGAGTAGGTATGTGGTCACAGAGGAAGCGAAGTGGAATTTCGGCAATTCGGCATTTCGAGTTTCAGGAAGTAGAGGAGACAAGTGATTTTTGGAATCATAAGTTTCAAACTCCCGATACACGAAATCTTGAAAAGGTTTTGAGTGTTGGATTAAGGGAGGCTCAGAGCCGTCGATCTCGCTAAAGGAAAATTTTTGGAGTTCGGGGAATCATAAGGGAAGAGGAATGACTGTGGTTGTTCACTCAAGTCCTGAAAAGCCGAAATTAGTGGATGTGTGTTTGACGCATTGAAGGAGTCAACCTTCATTGACAATTTGCATTTCGGCATTTTCCAAGAGTTGTGGAAATACATCGGGACTCTCCAACTCCTGAAATTCAAAGTCCTTTGTGGCTTAAACAAAGGGTTTAATTAACCCTTGGCATGGTTTTAGTGAATATCCTACGTGGATCTCATCCCGAGGCCATGGAGGTCTACGCCAGTTGTGGTATCAGAGCCCGATTTTGTCTGTACATTTCAGGTAGAGGGAGATAGAGGAAAAGGAGTAGTCTGATACGTGCCAGTTGTGGTATCAGAGCACAGAAAAAATTCTTTTCTTTCTGTAGTAGAGAGAAAAGGGGAAAATTTTACAGCCATGTCTTCGAGAAGAAGAGATAGGAAATTACCTGATCCAACAGTGGAAAGGGAAATGTGTGAGTTATGTGCTAGGATTGATGCTATGGAGACAGCACAGAGGCACACAGTTGACACTGGGGATATCAGCAAGGCTAAAAGTGAAAATGAAGCTGGAAACAAAGAAGAAGAAGTTGCAGTCGAAGATGCTACAGAAGAATGCCTATTCAGGACTGTTGCAAGGATAGGTGCTAGAGAAAAAATGGACATTCCAGTGTATGAAGGAAACTTAGATGTTGAATAAATTCTAGACTGGATTAGAGCTCTAGAAAAATACTTTGACTATGAGGATGTTGAGGAAGATAAGAAAGTCAAACATGCCATTACAAGACTTAAAGGGCATGCAACACTGTGTTGGGATGAACTACGGGCTGACAGACACTGCAAGGGAAAGCAGAAAATCAAAAGTTGGAATAGAATGGTTGCAAAGATGAAAGCCAAATTCATACCCAGGGATTATCAAATCATTCTATTTTGAAGGATGCAGAATTTGAGATAGAAGTTGATGTCAGTGAAAGAATACACTGAAGAATTCTACAGGATAAACATCAGAGCAGGTCATCGGGAAAGCGATGATGAAAAAGTTTCCAAGTACATGAATGGTCTGTGATATGACATTCAAGATGAGATGGGCATGTTGACCATTCGAAATGTGGAAGATGCTTATTAGATAGCTCTGAAAGATGAAGAGAAGATGAGTCGAAATAAAGGTCAAAGAGGCTAAGGTAGAAGTCAAGCCAAAGGCAAAACAATTGCCCAAGGTAGAACTCAGAAACCTAAAGAAGAGGGGAAGAAACCTCAACCTCAACTCGAGAGAGGAGGAAGCTCACAAGGAAGGTAGTATGATGATAGAAATACTTTTTCTTGAGCCAGAGGAAGAGGAAGAGGCAGAGGAGGTGAAGTGAAATGCTTTGTCTGTGGAAAAATTGGACATAAATCCTATGAGTGTCCAGATAGGAAGAAATATGGTTGTGAAACTCACATTGCCAAAGCTCAAGGATGGAATGTTGAGGCAGAATACACTGAGGGTGGATAAACTTTAATGATGAGGAAAGTTCTCTTGAAGTTGGAGAAGGAGGCACATAACCCAGCCCAAAGAAACAGTCTGTTTCAGATTTCTTGCAAAACTAAGGATAGAGTATGCAAGGTCATAGTGGACAGTGGTAGCATAGACAATCTCGTATCTACAGAGATGGTAGAAAAGATGGAGCTGGAGACTGTTGTACATCCAAGCCTGTACAGAGTTTTGTGGCTACAAAAATGACATCAGGTAAATGTTACTAAACAATGTTTAGTTGAATTTAAAATAGGAGGATATAAAGATGAAATATTATGTGATGTCATTCCCATGGATGTTTGTCATCTATTGCTGGGTAGACCATGGCAATATGACAAAAATGTGGTTCATGATGGGAGAAAGAACACGTACACCCTGGAAAAAATGGTAGGACTCACATGTTGTTGCCAATTAAGGATAAAGAAGTGAAAATGGAGATGACCAACATTGTACTTATCATGAGTGGGAAGGAACTTCTTGATGAGGTTAAGAAGAAGGAAGACACACAATTTATTGTGGTCAAGAAGCCCTTGTTTTGACTAGTACGAGGATAGATGATTTACCAGAAGAAATCCAGGATTTGATGGGAGAGTTTACTGATATAGTAGTAGACGAACTACCTTGTTCGTTTCCACCTCTCAGGAGTATAAGCCATCATATCAATATTATACCTAGAGCCATTTTGTTGAACAAAGAAGCATATTGGTTGACGCCGCAGGAAAATGAATAAGTTAAGAGACAGGTCCAAGACTTAATGGACAAAGGATTGATTCGAGAAAGCTTGAGTCCCTACACTGTTCCGATAGTGCTCAGCCCAAAGAAAGACAGAGGCTGGAGAATGTGTACAAACTCAAGGGCAGTCAATAAGATTACCATCAGATATAGATTTCCATTGTCGAGGATGGAGGACTTGATGGATTTCTTGAGTGGAGAATTTTTTTTTTCAAAGATTGATTTGAAAAGCGGGTATCATCAAATTCGAATGAGAGAAGGTGATGAATGGAAGATAGCATTCAAGAAGAATGAGGGGCTGTATGAATGTCTTGTCATGCCATTTGGCTTAATGAATGCACCCAGTACTTTCATGAGTTTGAGGAATGAAGTCCTGAAGGATTTCATAGGGAAATTCGTCATTGTATATCTTGACAATATATTAATTTTTAGCAAGACAGAAGTAGAACACTTAAAGCATCTAGTTGCAGTAATGAGGAGATTATAGCAGGAGAAATTGATGATTAATATGAAGAAATTGTCATTTATGAGGACATAACTCATTTATTTGGGTTTTGTTATCTCAACAAATGAACTGAAAATGGATCCAGAAAAGATAAAGGGGATTAAGAATTGGCTATTGCCGAAGAGTGTGTTTGAAGTACGAAGCTTCCATGGTTTGGCTAGCTTCTACAGAAAATCCATCTGAAACTTCAGTGGAATTAGTGCACTAATGATGGATACGGTGAATAAAAGACATAAATCTTTTCATTGGACAGAGGAAGCAAAGAAGATTTTTAACTTGCTGAAGAAGAAGATCACTGAGCAACCAATTCTAGTTTTGCCAAATTTTAACAAGACATTCTAGGTCAGGTGTGACGTGAGTGGATTTGCAATTGGAGCGGTTTTGAGCCAAGATGATAGGAAAATCTCATATTTCAATGAAAAACTGAATGAAGTGAAGATTAAGTACTCCACATATGACAAAGAATTATATGCAGTCATACAAGCACTAAAGAAATGGAGACACTACTTGGTTCCCAAGGAGTTTGTTTTGTACAATGATAATCACGCTTTACAATTCATGACTCGATAGGAGATTTTGAACAAAAAACATGCTAAATGGGTTGAATACATGTAGAATTTTACTTTTGTGATTAAGCATATTTTTGGAACTGCTAACAAAGTTGTTGATGCTTTGAGCAGGAAATGTTTGCTTATGCAGGAATTCAGAGTCAAGACTTCGGGTTTTGATAACCTTAAGGAAATATATAGGGATGATCCAGACTTCAAGACGGCATATGAGGCATCTGAGAATCCAATTCTCAGGGATAGAAGCCAATGGACTGAATACATGATCCAGGATGAATTATTGTTTAGGGGAAATCAACTATGTATTCCAAAATTCTCCATGAGGGAGAATTTGCTGAAGGAAAAACACAGTGGAGGATTAGCCGGACATTTCGGTCATGAAAAGACATTATCAAAGTTGAATGGCTCATATTTTTGGCCAAGGATGAGGACAGATGTCAAGAAATTTGTGGACAGGTGCAGAATTTGTCAGCACATGAAGGAAAAAAGGCAGAACATAGGGTTATACCAACCATTACCCATACCTAAAAGGCCATGGGACACAGTGAGCATGGATTTTATATTGGGACTACCAAGGACACAAAGAGGATGTGATTCGATCTTTGTGGTAGTCGACAGATTTTCAAATATGACACATTTCATACCATGCCAAAAAACCAACAATGCAACTCATATTGCGAACCTGTTTTTCAAGGAAGTCGTCAGACTTCACGGCTTACCAAAGAGTATCATGTCTGATCGAGATACCAAGTTTGTAGGGAATTTTTGGAGGACTTTATGGAATAAGTTGGGGACAATTTTTTCTTTTAGCTCAGCGTATCATCCTCAGACGGATGGACAGACAGAGGTCGTAAATAGGAGCTTGGAAGATTTGCTAAGGAACTTAGTGACTGAACACCACAGTCAATGGGATCACATTCTGCCACAGGTGAAATTTTCTTACAATGATTCACTCAATAGAAGCACAGGGCAGAGTCCATTCCATATTGTATATGTAATGCAGCGAAGGGGAATTTCTGAATTGGAAAATTTGGAACAAAATGAATTCATAAGTGCTAGTGCAGAGGACTTTGCAGAAGGAATGAAGGAGCTCCATAGCTGAATCAAGGAGCGATTGCAGAGTTCAAGTCAATAATACAAGTGGAGAGAAGATCAACACAGGTGAGAATTTCAATTTGAAGTTGGTGATCTAATTCTTGTGCATCTGAGGAAGGAGAGGTTCCCAAGGGGAACATATAATAAGCTGAAGATGAAAAAGATTGGACTGTGCAACGTCATAAGGAAATTTGGGGCAAACACACATGAGATTGAATTACCCAATGGGGTTGGAATCTCACCGATATTCAATGTTACGGATTTGTACCCTTACAGAGTTGAAGAAGTAGGAGTAGAGGAGGAACAGAAAGAGGTTCAATGGACAAAACAAATGCTTGTAGCTGAAAATCCACAGATGGAAGGCATAATTGACAAAAGGATTAGCAAAAAGACTAGGTGGAAAGAGTATTTTGAATACTTGGCCAAGTGGAAAGGACATCCGGTTGAAGATGCCAGTTGGGAGGATGAAGCAATAATTCATAGGCATGGACAGACCATGCAAGAGCTCATGAACAGGAGTTCATGAAAATTTTCAAGCGAGGGAGTATGATGCAGGAGCATCGTAGAAAGCCAAAGAATAAGCCTAGTCAAAGGAACAGCTGAACACGTGGATGCAAAAAGAACACGTTTTTATGAAAATGTTTTGAATTTTGAAATCTAAAGAATTAATGTAATAGCTAGGAGAAGCGTACATACATTTATGTCTTGGAGATATGAACAGATCTGGAGAAATTATTCTCATCTATTGGATGTAATAGGCATTTAAGTTTGTTTAATGAAAGTAGGTAGATTTGATTTAATAGATTAAACAATTTAGAAGCGTAGGAGGGAAAATGGATATAGACACCCTCACCCTTGTATCATTGTAACATAAATTTTATGATCATTCAGAATTCATAAGTTGTAGAGTTGTAGCAGAGAGTTGTAGAAAAGAACCCATGTATAGGAGCACTTGAGTTAATATATGAAACTCTGACTCAATTTTCATGGTGTTATGATGCTTACTATTTACATTTGTTAAATGCTATGTTTACAGTTATTTTATTTTATCTGTTATGCATTTGTTTCAATGTTGTGTCGGGTGTATGATTTCATGATGAGTGTATGAAGTCTGAGAGAGGATAAGAATGAGTTTCAATTGTTTCTCTTCCTAAGAATTGCTATAAAGAGTGCAGTGAACGTCCGCAAGGTGTGCGTTGACGTGGATCTAAGTTTTATCTTAGAAAGCTTAGGAGAGATATCGTCGTTCTCATAATCAACAGAAGTGCAGGTGGAGCACAGAGTCGTGAAGGTGTGCGCAGGCTGGTGGAAGCCTTAGAACTTATCAACTAAGGTGAAGGTTGAAGGAATATTGTTGCAAAGGATGCACAGGGTCAGAGTCTCAAATAACTAGAGGTTATTTGAAGGTTTGCTACAAGGAGTGTGAGCAGGGATCCTTTTGGGAATCTTGACTTTACAAGCGAAAGCTCAGGAGGGGTAGCACCTTTGAAGTGTTCAAAGGGAGATGGAGACCGAAATCATCTCATAGAAGTCAAGTTCAGGAGGGAGAACACCGAGTCGTTTGGGCAGAAGTCATTGAGAAGTGAATCGGGCAGTCAAAATTCTCTGTGGAGAACTCGTGAAATCGCGAGGACTGCAGGATCCAGAGGAGCTATAAGGTGGTTAGGAGTTGGATGAATCCACCACCTTGACATCAAGAGTCAACATGAACTGTTTATCGTGGTCAGTTTGAGCCAACAGATCATTTTGGGGATTCGGGGTTCGTAAGTATGGAGCGTAGGACAAAACCCATGATCACTCTAACTCCCGAATCGTGAAAGGAATCATCAAGTGTGAAATTGAACGTCAAGAATACTTCCTGGAGAAGTGTCGAAGACCCGAGAACCATCATATCTTACAAAGAATAAAAGGGGTTAAGGTGAGTACTTTTTCAATCACCCAAAATCTCAGGAGGAGTAGTGGTCGTTGGATGAGAAGCAATAAGAGCCATTGATTCCCCTTTGGAGTGGAATTTTGGCATTTTGGCAATTCTGATGACAAGGAGTCAGGGCACTTTGCATTGAAACCCCCGAAGTCATGAAATGCGACATATCTTTGGAGTAGGGTTGTGGTCATGGAGGAAGCGAAGTGGAATTTCGACAATTCGGCATTTCGGGGTTCAGGAAGTAGAGGAGACAAGTGATTTTTGGAATCGTGAATTTCAAACTCCCGGTACGTGGAATCCTGAAAAGGTTTGAGCATTGGATCGAGGGAGGCTCACAGCCGCGATCTCACCAAAGGTGAAATTTCAGATTTCGGGGAATCATAAGGGAAGAGGAACGACTGTGGCTTTTCGCTCAAGTCCCAAAAAGCCAAAATTAGTGGACATGTGTTCGGCACATTGAAGGAGTCAACCTTCATTGACAATTTTCATTTCGGCATTTGCCAAGAGTTGTGGAAATACATCAGGACTCTCCAAATCCTAAAACCTAAAGTCCTTTGTGGCTTAAACAAAGGGTTTAATTAACCCTTGGTGTGGTTTTAGTGAAGATCCTGCGCAGATCTCAGTCCGAGGGAAAGGAGGTCTGTGCCAAGTTTTGTCAAAGAAAGCATAGAAAAATGTACCTTCACCAAGGAAATATGACTGAAGCTAGAGAAGGCATATCAAGACTCAATCATCAATGAAGGTAAATACTCTCCTACTTGCAATAATTCTAAATGCAATGATGTTGAATGTTCTCCTGCAAATGAAGAAGAAGATCTAGAAATAATTTTTGTAGAATCAACTAACAATTATCTTGTAAATGAAGAAGAAGATTTGTTGAAGCTCAAAGATAAAGTTCTAGATGCTCTAGAAGAAGTTAGAAATGAAGTAGAAGATGATTCAGATACTTTTGAGGATCTTGAAATAATTACTAAGGAAGCCATAGATAAGTACCAAAGGAATTTCATGGCACTAAAACAAATGCTCAAGAAACAAGAAGGAAGTGAAACAACCAAGAAAAAGACTCAATTAGAAGAAAAATAACAAGAGATCAAGAAACTAATGAATGAGATAATTAGTCAAGAAGAAGAAAAGAAGAAAATATATGACAAGCTTAGAAAAATCCTTGAAGACCTTAAAGAAACAAAATAAATCAATGTCAATTTGAAGACCCGACTTGAAGAATCCAAAAGAATCGAAGAACTATTGAAGATTCAGGTAAATGAAAAAGAAGATTCATGTCATAAGTTGGAAGCAGAAGTAGTTGATCTCAGAAGTCAAATGGTCATATCAAGTTCATGAACAACTCAACAATATTGGATGAAATCTTGGATAGTCAAACATCACCAAATGATAAATGAGGTCTTGAATACAACAAGGAAGTTGCACACCTTGAAGTGATCACTTCTAAGAAGCATGAGGTAAGTCCTTCATTCTCAAAAGGTGGAAGCAAAGATGCAAGTCAAGAACCTACACAAAGCAAGGAAAATTTCAGAAGACCAAAGCAAGGAAGATACCAAGAAGCCATCTTGACACCTCAAAGCAAGGAAGGATGTTGGAAGGTTCCATAACATCCTAAAATGTTGGAGATGTAATCAAGTGGGACACATTACTACTCATTGTCACACTATGAGATGTTACAAATACAGTGGGTTTGGAAACAAAGCTCGGGATTGGTGGAATTCAAGGAGACGGTCAATGAGGAGTGCTTCATATAATATGGTAAGAAGAGCACATGAAATTTTGAAGGAAGATAATTTTGAAAGGATGGAAGCTCAGAGTACAAGTTTTGAGAAGCTGGGACACTCTCAAAAGTGGATGAAGAAGAGTGAACAACCAAAACCTAATGGCAGCCATGAGGGAAGCTCAAGCTTAAGCCTTTTCTGAGGAATACGTGGGTTCCTGTGGGAATAGTCATGTACATAAGCGCTTTGGTGTAGGTAAAGGTCGCATACATATGTGAGGTGGCTTATGAACAGACCACGAACATGAGGTAAATCCCTTAGAAAGAGGGGTGTATAGATGAGTTGTCACATGGTTTGATGAAATAACATAGTTTATGCAAGGTGTGAGATGATATGCTTTAGTTTGTCATATTTTTATGTGTTTTTGACGAATGTTTGATGATGATATATGGTTTATCTTTGGAGCATATGATTGATTCCTATCTCAGATGCATGGTACTAACCCTAGTGTGTGGAATGAGGCATTTTATGTTAAGGTACAATGCTGCCTATGTTATGTATTTTATTAGTGAGGTTATGGTACCTTGATTATGAAGTATATCATGGGTGATGTGATACTAGCTAGAGGTATATCATTGATCTATTGAGGGACATACTTGGTACATGTGTAGAGGTGTTATTGTTGCATTATACTTGTTGTAGTGAATGTTTTTGAGGAAGATCTGTTGCATTACATGGCTAGTACATATGTGATATCCATCGATATATCTTGAGATGTATTGTGAGAAGCATTTGTTTGGTAATATTGGTTCATGCTTGCAGATACATATTGAGACATATTGTTGGTGAAGTTTTGGCACATGGATTGATGTATTGTTGGAGTAATACTAGTTGAATGTATTGACATTTGGTTGATGTACATCTTTGGGTACATGAATGAGACACTTAGCTAATGAGTTGAGATGTTGATGATTGGTACACTTTGATGAGTTTTCTTGACACATGATTTGTATACATGGCTTGGCGCATTGGTACATGGTGGTGATGGTTGTAGGTTGATGATCATCTTTGTGATGTTATGATATGGTACATGGCATGATTGAGAGTGATGTGATATATTATTGAGACACTTGATGATTGAGGTCTACTTGTTGAGTTCCATTTGTGGCACATATCTTGGATACATTGGCATATAGTTCATGGTAGTTGGTTGAGGCATATCATATGACATTTGTATGAGGTACATGGTTTGCATATTGTATGGTTGATGATGTTATTGGTATAGATGCATTGATAGAGGAATCTTGTTGGTTACATTGGCATATATCTTTAGTATATGTTTGAAGTACATGTTTGGTACACATCCGACACATATTCTTGGCATATGGGTGAGATACATTTCATGATATATGATCTATGGTACTTGGACGATGTGCATGGTTGGCACATGTTATGGTGATATTATTACATCTTGATGAATCACATCTTTATCTATGGATGATGCATGATTGGTACACACTTTGTACATTGTTAGAGGCACTTGCAAGTTGGAACATGGATGATGTAGCATATATGTATGGATATCTTTTTTGCACATCTTGATTGCGGTACATGAGTAGTCTTGGTTGATGCACATCTTGGTGATATTGTGCATATGGTTGAGAATTATCTTGGTGATGGATCTTAGTGAATATATTTGATGTGGTTGATGAGATTGTTGTGACAGGTTGTGTTGTGCATGATTGATGCACTTGTTGGTGATTCAGGTTTGGTGCATGATTGATGCACTTGTTGATGGTACAGGTACATATTGATTGATGATTATAAGATGCGCGGACAGGTCCAAAGATCATTTTTCCCTTGATGCAGTATTTTTGAGTAGTTGATCAGTGTTCCCATAGAGAAGAAGCATCTACAACAGAGGTAGAATATAGTGGTAGCATATTGTTCACAATGATTACACAACATCTTGTAGAGAAGACAGGGGGAGATATACCCACAGGGGGAGTTATTATTTTTCCCTTGATTGGTTACAGGGGTATGATTCCAGGAGGAGATATGATAGAAAGAGGAAGCATTATCAACCATTCCATCAATATTGCATCATAGTGATATCCTTTGTCAAAAGTGGAGAGATTCATCAGATACATGGATAGTCACCCAAAGGATAATATAGACAGGGGGATTAGCCTTAGGGATAGTTCCATCAATGGGAGCATCCCCAAAGAGATATACCCTTTTCCATTGATGTCAAACAGGGAGAGATAGTCACATTTATGTGGTGATATGAGAATTAATGAGGAGCAATGATCACAGAGGGAGCATGAGAATTGCCATGTCTAAGTATTTCCATCAATAATTGGTGTTGACATCAATGTTGTTATTGCCATCAATGCCAAAGGGGGAGATTATTGGAATATGTTTTTATTGATGTCAAAGGGTTAATGTCTAGTATTGTGTTAGTGATATGTTTGTATCATTGATGTATTGATTGTTGGATTATGTAGTCATTGATGTAATTGATGTCAAAGATTTGATGTCAACTGGTGTCATAGTGATGTGTTGTCATTGATGTAAAGGTTGATGTCATGTCATGGAAATTGTATTATTGATGTCATGTCATGATTGATAGGAGGAATTTGTATCATTGATGTCATGTTCAAGTCAGATGATGATCATGTCATGTTTCTATGTATGAAGTACCAAATGGATGTACTCCAAAGTGGTCCCCTTATGGTGAAATCCCTCATGGGAAGACACTTTGCGAAGTCCAAATGGTTAAGTGGTTAAGTCATCCTAGATGTGTGGTTAAGGAAACCAAGTTTGGTTGAGGAATAATGTTATGAATATCAATGAATTTGCAAGTGAGACTACTCTAGATGGATAGTTCTCGTCATTCCATTTTTGGTGACATGTAGAACATCACATAAATCATCACGGTTAGAGAGTTTTGCCCATGCGGAGTTTTAAAACCCTCATGAGTTATCTAGAAGCCCCTAGAAGGTAAAAAAAAGTCAAATTAATATAGAAGCTCCTAGAAGAAGTTGACCAGTCAAAATGGTTAGTCATGGGTTAAGTGGTTTCAACAAGAAAATAAATTAGTTGTAACTAGAAGTGGAGAGTTTACTATTTGTGGATAAAGTGGTTGTAAGTGGACAAAGTGGTTAGAAGTGGGTTATACCTAAAAGAAGGAAGTTGGGTAAAGTTTGTTAGAAGATAACCCCTAGAAGAAGATACTTGGAGAGTATAAATAAGAGAGAAAGGGTCTCTTATGGTGAGAATATTTTGATCATATTGAAGAACAATTTTTGGTGAAAGGTTCATTGCGGGTACTCATGGATGCATATAAGTTTCTCAAGTCTGAGGTAGCAAGGAAGTTTGATGGTGAAAGTATCGGAGGATTCAAAAAACCCTAGTTTTCTGAAGCTGTATGCGGGTTAGAGTGGGTGAGGTCATGTACATACACAGTTTGCAGAAGGCCAGGGGGCATACATACGCTTTGTTTATTAGAACAAGTCACATATATTTGAAAAGGTCAAGAGAATATTGAATGGATGCTAGTGTTAGGTTCTTGAAGTCTAAAGAAAGTTCCTAGGATATCATTATACAGGTTCATATCTGCTATAGAAATTCTGGTATGGTTATATGTTGTCTTGATGCTTAGTTTAGATCATGATATGGTGAATGCTTGAGGCATTCTTGTTGTGGTTGTTATGAGATCTAGATATGGTATATGTTGGCTGGATGATTGAGTGAAAAACACTCTCATGTTTGGTATATCTCTGATATGGTTGAGGAATAACTATATTATATGATTATGTATGCATTAGGGACATGCATAAGACTCTTGGTATGACTGTTGTGTGATCCGGTTATGGTTTATATTGGCTGGTTGTTTGAGTGAGCAACACTCTCATGTATGGTAAAATTCTGATATGGTTCCTATAGCTCACACTCTTGAGATACTTGTAGTTGGTTGAAGGTTATTTATAATGATGTATGTATGGCACAGGATGTTTGCAGTGACAGGTTGTATGCAATAACAAGTTACCGGTGGATGTGACAGAGGCAGGAAAGTTTTAGAAGTGAAAAATAATGGATGCCCTAGTTTTCTAAAGGTGCATGCAGGCTAACAGTGGAGGAGGTCACGTACAGACGCATGCTACATTATAGCCAGGTCGTGTGCATATGTGTGCTGCAGTATAGATAGGTCACATACTTGTTGACATATTGTTTTCTGTCTACAAGTTGGTTCTTGTACTTAAGGGTTGGATTCCTCACATCTCAGTTGGTGCTGAGATCTTCGAGCCGAGTTTTGTATTTAGAGTTGGTGCTCTATTGGAGTTGTTTCTGTTTTCAGTTGATGTTGATAAAGCCCCATGATTGTAGTCTCCTGTAACACATAATACAAAACGTTTACACATATATTTGGTGTTCTTTGTGTTTATTATGGTGATGTATTATAGTTCTTTATTGTTAATAAATGTTTTTGATATACCCATGTGATTAATTGTGAATGAATGATAATGGTTGAAGGTGTTGCTAAATAAAATTTTGGAAGAAGTGTAAAAAAATCCCTACACTGATTC
>ML786780.1:340588-351200 GCA_009831015.1 Picea engelmannii | reverse complement strand
GATCATGCCTTCCTCACAAGCCTTACAAGCTTGAAGGATAGTCATGGACACACAAATGTATAAACATGAAGTTCCATTCTTTGATGAGACAAATTAATCGGCATGGAGAATAAAGATGAAAGGGTATTTGAAGTCTAAAGGACCAGGTGTTTGGGATACATTTGTTGTTGGGCCAATTCCCTCGAAGAATCAGTCAAAATTTGGAGCAAAGAAGAATAATGTAGTATCATTCAATACCATCTTAAATGGACTCTTAGGTTATGTCGAAGGAAGCATAGGAAAATGTACCTCCACCAAGGACCTATGGTTGATGCTAGAGAAGGAATATAAAGACTCGGTCATCAATGAAGGTAAAGACTCCTCTGGTTGCAATAATTCTAAATGCAATGATGTTGAATGTTCTCCTACAAATGAAGAAGAATATCTAGAAACAATTTTTGTAGAACCAACTAACAATTATCTTGTAAATGAAGAAGAAGATTTGTTGAAGCTCAAAGATAAAGTTCTAGATGTTCTAAAAGAAGTTAGAAATGAAATAGGAGATGATTCAGATATTTTTGAGGATCTTGAAAGAATTAAAAGGAATTTCATGGCACTAAAAAAATTCTCAGGAAACAAGAAGGAAGTGAAACAACCAACCAAAGGAATCAATTAGAATAAAAAGAAGAAGAGATCAAGAAACTAAAGAATGAGATAATTAGTCAAGAAAAAGAAAAGAAGAAAATATACGATGAGCTTAGCAAAAGCTTTGAAGACCTTAAAGAAACAAAAGAAATCAATGTCAATTTGAAGACCCAACTTGAAGAATCCAAAAGAATATAAGAACTATTGAAGATTAAGGTAAATGAAAAGGAAGAATCGTGTCACAAGTTGGAAGCAGAAGTAGTTAGTCTCAGAAGGAAAGTAGAGAATTCAAATGTTCATAGAAATTTCATGAATAGCTCAACAATGTTGGATGAAATCTTGGATAGTCAAAGATCACCAAATGGTAAATCAGGTCTTGGATACAACAAGGAAGTTACACACCTTGAAGCTATCACTTCTAAGAAGCATGAGGTAAGCCCTTCATTCTCAAAAAGTGGAGGAAAAGATGCAAGTCAATAACCTACACAAAGCAATAAAACTTTTAGAAGAACAAAGCAAGGAAGACACCAAGAATCCATCTTGACACCTCAAAACAAATTCAGAAGAGAGACACCTTCAAGGTGGATACCAAGGAAAAGGTATGGATTTGTTTTTCATGGTCACTACTTCTCAGGTAATGAATATCGTCACAAATCTTTGGATTGCAGACATTATGCAAGGAAGGATGTTGGAAGGTTCCATAAAATCCTAAGATGTTGGAGATGTAAAAAAGTGGGACACATTGCTACGCATTGTCACACCATGAGATATTACAGCTACAGTGGGTTTGGCCACAAAGCTCAGGATTGTTAGAATTCAAGGAGACAGTCAATGAGGAGTGCTTGATATAATATGACAAGAAGACCAAATGAAATTTTGAAGGAAGATAATGTTGAAAGGATGGAATCTTAGAGTACAAGTTTTGAGAAGTTGGGACACTCTCAGAAGTGGATGAAGAAGAGTTAACAACCAGAACTGAATGGCAGCCATGAGGGAAGCTCAAGCTTAATCCTTTTCTGATGAATATGCATGTTCTTGGGGTAACAATCATGTACATACGTGCTCTGGTGTATGTAAAGTTCACGTACATACACGAGGTTGCTTATGAACATGATGCGTACGTGAGGTAAATACCTTATAAATAGGGATGTACATATGAGTTGCAACATGGTTTTATGATACAACATAGTTTATGGAGGGTCTGAGATGATATGATTCAGTTTGCCATGTTTGTATGTGTGTTTGATGAATATATGCTATTGATATATGGTTTAGCTTTGGAGAATATGCTTGATGCCTATCTCCAATGCATGGTACTAACCCTAGTGTGTGTAATGAGGCATTTTCTATTAAGGTACAGTGTTGGTTATGTTATGTATTTTATCAGTGAGGTTATGGCACCTTGATTATGAAGTACATCATGGGTGATGTGATACTAGCTAGAGGTATACCATTGATCTATTGAGGGACATACTTGGTACATGTTTAGAGGTATTATTGCTGAATTATACTTGTTGTAGTGAATGTTTTTGAGGAAGATCTCTTGGAGTACGTGGCTAGTACATATGTTAGATCTATTGATATATCTTTAGATGTATTGTGAGAAGCATTTGTTTGGTAATCTTGGTTCATGCTTGAAGATGCATATTGGGAAATATTGTTGGTGAAGTTCTGGCACATGGATTGATGTATTTTTGGAGGCATACTAGTTGAATGTCTTGACATTTGGTTGATGTACATCTTTGGGTACATGAATGAGACACTTAGCTAATGAGTTGAGATGTTGATGATTGGTAAACTTTGATGAGTGTTATTGACGCATTATTTGTATACATGCCTTGGCACATTGGTACATGGTGGTGTTAGTGACATTACTTGTAAAGGGGGGTAAAAAGTGAAGGAATGGGTTAAAAACCCACTTGCCCTAAGTTCGGATGCAAAGTGTGCCTGTGATTAAGCGACAAGAAAATTTGGATGGCAGAGATTTGCGTGCCCAGATCAATGACGCACATAGGATTCCGGAGCCCCCCCGCCTTTCTACCTTTAAGCAGAGGGGGGGGTGTCTGGAATCAGGGGCACACCTCTTCAACGGTCACGATCGGGGTGCCCGGATCAACGGTGCCCAAGGTGATTCCGGAACCCGCCCCCCCACCTTTCTACCTTTAAGCAGAGGGGGGGGGGTCCGGAATCAGACGTGCATCTTCCCAATGGCCAAGATCAAAGTGCCCAGATCAACGGCACTCAGGTGATCCCACCCTTCTCAGCCGATCTATTTTTAATCGATGTGCGCCCTTCTCCCCATCATGTCATCCTCCCGAGCCGCCTCTCCCCTGTTTCCATGTGATCCCCTCTCTCCATGACATCTATCCATCTCCCCTCTTTTGGTCCATGTGGTCCCATCCCCATCTCATCATCCATTCACTTCCTATCGTGTGTCCCACTCCCTTCCACGTCAGCCTCTCATTGAAACATGCCCATCATATCTCATCTTCTCCCCCCTTCGCTTATTACCTTCCACCATGTGCTTTCCCCTGCTGCCTCCCTCACACCTCATCACTTCTTATCTCACCCTCATGGTTTTGGCGCCACCACTCCTATCATGCACCACATCCTTTGCGCTGGCCTCCACACATGTTCATTAGGCCATTCAGTTAATCTAGGTGGCAGTGCGAGTAGCCTTCCACATCCCAAAGGTGTTGAGTCAGCCAGGCCATTCTCAATCCCAATGAAGCATTTATTGAGGTAGTTGGTGGTGTTTAGACATCACCTCCACCATAATGGAAAAATCCGGCAACGAATTAAAGGCACATCAATTCACCCACAGAACTGTCAAGAGTTCGATTGCGTCTGCCATAGGTGCACGATCATTCAAAGACTGTAGGTGCAGATTGTTAGAAGCCATGCAGACGCAAAGTTTTTAATGCAACGTCTCGATTTTGTTGTTGTTGTTGTTTTGAGTATATGTAGGCGTTTTCACCATTTTTGTATCTATCGATGGTTGAGAAAAGATCCTGATTGTAAGGTTTTGACGAAGCGTTGGTCGCTCTGGTTAATGTAAAAAACATTTGAGATTTCTTACTTTATGGATGTCAGCTTCCCTTCCATTTCTTTGTTTACTGTGTTAGAACAACTCAGAATTGGAGGATCCAGTCGAGTTGTGGTTGTTATAGGATGATGTAGGTTGGATCACTGTAATAGTCACATTGTTTCTAATCGGTTCTTGTGATGTTCTCAGCACTGAAATGACTTGGAATTGAAGGATTCAGTCAAGTCACCCCTCAGCTCTTTGAAACTCTAGACCAAGAGGATCTTGGCTTCTGAGTTTTTCTTCTTCAAGCTTATGAAGATCTGTTGCCCGAGGCAGTCTTGCTCACCCTTCTTACACGTCTTCCATCTACCACCCTTTAATCAATTTACTGACAGAAGTTGGATGAAGACCTCCCTTGCTGTCTACATACCGGGCCCAGTTTCCCAAGTTAAAGCTATATTGTCTTGAGTCTTCACCATTTGATAAACCCATTAAACGAATCATGACATAAAAATGATGGGCGTCGAGCTCTACTCCTGCAAGCAATCCAAGAGTGACTTCTGACGCTAACATTTCTGGCACCGTTGTCGGGGACGAAGTTGAATATTTTCCCTGGGATTGAATGACAACGATTAACTGATTCTGAAGGTGCATCAGATATCAGAATTATCAAATTGCTGCTGTGCACCCGGCGACTCCATTGTAACGACCCCACTGGGACGAACCTTCCATATTAATTGTGGCTTTCAGTGGTAGACACACGCGGTCCCATCCACAACTGCCTCTAGCCACGCCTGAAGAAAATCCGGAGGTGATTATCAAAAAAGGGAAGCCCTCTCAAGGAGAAAGATTCACCACTGAACCAGGTAATCTGTCATCTCCTTCTGTAAGAACTCCATTTTCTCCTCCTCGGTTTCTTGATAGACCTCCTTCAGAGGTTTCCCGTTTCCTGAATTTTGGGAGTGTTCCTACTGAGTTTTCCCCTCCTGGTCTAGGATTGGAGGGAGAAATCCTTGTCACTCTCCTCTCCTCTGAAACTGTTCCTCAGCGAAGACCCAGGACTACAAAATATCCCCCCACTCCTGCACAAAGAGGAGCACCTGCTGACTTGAGCTCGTTACCCTTCTCCTTAAATCCTCTCTTGTTTCCCACTCCACTCCGAGACTCACTCCTAGTAGCCCCTTCGCGAACTCCTTCTCCTCCTAGTTCTCCTCCACCTAATACTCCTATGGCTGGTGTTAATTCCCCTCTGAATAGAATGGACACCATAGTCACTGCTAGATATGCTCCCTTAATCCTACCCCATCCTATGAATCCTCTCCCTGCTGGAGACTACTTGAAGTACATGCCCAAGTTCACCGGGGAAGGGGACATAACCACAGAATAGCATCTGGTTGCTTTCTACAGTTATGCAGACAACCTGAATATTGAATTTGAAGATGTCTGGATGAGAGTCTTCGTCCAGAGCCTGGACGGCGAGGTGAGGAAATGGTTTAGAGGATTGGCCCCCAGATCTATTGCTAGAATTGAAGCTCTGGATAGTGTTTTCCTGAGGCAGTGGGGAGATAGGAAGGACTTCATGTATTACATGATAGAGTTTGGGTCTTTGAAGAAGATGGATGGAGAGTCTGTCTCCGACTTCTCCAAAAGATTCAATAAGATGTATAACAAAATCCCTGCTGAAATAAAGCCTTCAAAAGCCTCAGCCAAGATTTCTTATGCCAGTGCGTTTGGCCCTTATTTCTGTCTTCTGTTAAGAGAAAGAAGAGCCACCTCCTTAGCTCAAATGAAATATGTAGCCATAGAAGTGGAGTCCAACATATTAACCACTGATAGACTGAGGAACAAGGCTGATGCAGACAGAAGAAAGGAAAAATCTGAAGCCTCGACTTCTGGCCCATCGGTGCCCCACCCTCAAGTGGATGAATTGACCAAGATGATGAAGTTGTTGTCTGAAGAGATGGAGAGACTGAAGGTGGAAAGGAAGAAAATGTACAAGGGCCCTCAGGGCACCAAAATCAAAGGGGGTTTCAAGAGGCAAAACAATATCGCACCCCCGACTATGCACAGAGAGAGGGGAAGAGATAGAGAAGACCAAAGAATTTAGGCCCCTTTTCAGAACAATTTTGTGGCCAAAGATGAAGAAGGGGAAATAGACAAACTTGAGCCTGAAATCCATTGCTTCGGAGATACTCCTCCTTTTCCTCATCTCACTTAATCATCATACGAGGAGTCTCTCATGGACAGTTAGCTAAATGAGTAGAGCAAGGGAGACAAGGCTAGTGGAATCCGAGGAAGGTATGATCTGAGGTCTAAGAAGCAGACAGTAGCACATGATGTTCCTGAGTAGTCCACTAGAATAGAGAGGCCTGCCAATGAAGTAGCAGACATTCACAGAGGTAAGAATACCCGACCCCTCTCTCCTGTTGTTCAGAGTCATGTTCCCGAAATAAGAGAAATCCTAAGCTTACATCTTCTTTTAGTTTCGGGCATGAAATTCAAAATATCAGAATCCCTGTGCCTCTAACCGAATTGATTAAACATGAAGGGTTCAAGAAATGCTTCTCTGAGATGTTATAGTCTGAGACCTCATGCCTTCCCACAGTCTCCATCAATTTGCAAGATGAAAAGCCTGCAGTTATTCTAGGTCCTATGGTAGAGGACAGAGATGATTCATCCCCTCCTTTCTACACCTCCCTGAACATACATGAGAAAGTGCTGCATAATTGCCTCATGGATTCAGGGGCTTCTCACAACCTCATGCCCAAAACTATCATGGAAGAGTTAGGACTAGAAGTCACCCGAGCCTACAATGACCTCTATTCCTTTGACTCCAAGAAAGTTCAATGTCTAGGGGTTATCAAAGATCTGGTCATGACCTTGTTTCAGTTGCCCATGAAAAGTGTGGTCATGGATATTGTAGTGGCTGATGTCCCCCCCAAGTTTGGTATGCTATTATCAAGATCTTGGACAAAAAGACTTGGGGGAACTTTGCAGATGGACCAGACCTACGCTACTATCCCAGTGTTCGGGGGAGAACATAGGAGGTTATACAGAGAAGCCCAATTGGCCTATATAATCAGCGATGAAGCCAATCCCACCAATCATCCCATT
Source organism: Picea engelmannii (assembly GCA_009831015.1). Taxonomy (NCBI): domain Eukaryota; kingdom Viridiplantae; phylum Streptophyta; class Pinopsida; order Pinales; family Pinaceae; genus Picea; species Picea engelmannii. Next base: position 344,434 of record ML786780.1, on the reverse strand, counting down.
TTTGCCTTGGACACTGATTTAGGTTCCAGTCTACTGCAACTCACTCATGCTCCTGAGCCTCCTCTTAAGCTCAGAAAACAACCGACAACACCTCTTGAGTCCCCTCCCTCCATCACTCCCATTTGGAAAATGTTTTTTGATGGAGCCTGTTCTAAGGAAGGCACTGGTGTTGGGGTGTTTTTTGTGTCGCCGTCTCAGGAGACCGCATCCCTGTCTTATAAGCTAGAATTTGACACCACCAACAACTTGTCAGAGTATGAAGCTCTTGTTCTGGGTATGAGGGCTGCAAAGGAAATGGGAATTAAAGAGATGGCAATATTTGGAGATGCTAAGTTGATTATCCACCAGGTCAGAAATGCCTATCGTGCTAATAATCCCCGACTCATAAATTACAGAAATGAGGTATGGGACCTAGTTGATAATTTCTTCTTGACTTTTAGCATTTCTTTCGTTCCAAGGGAGGAAAATGTTTCAGCTAATTCTTTAGTTGTCTCAGCTAGTTTTCTCGAAGTTCCTCTACCGCCTATGGTCAAATCTGATTTTGAAATAAAATATAGACCTTCTGTGCCGGACAATGTCAAGCATTGGAAGGTATTTGAAGATGATCTGGAAATCGAAAAATTTCTCCAATTTGTTGATGATTTTTCTGCGTTTCACATTGATGAGGATCCTGACATGGAAGGTGACCCTCACCCTGAGGTGTTTTTAAATAAAATTGTTGACCACCAGATTATTCAACTACCGAGAAATTACATTCCGAGGGGACTAGTCCCGTTAGAAAGATTGTTCGATGGGAATGATGTGGCAGTAAAAGGCAGAGTTTCAGGTGATGATGATGACACAGCTGAGTGCAACATTGGCACCCCGAAGAAGCCTAAGTTTGTCAAGTTGTCAAGTATTTTGACCAAGGAACAGAGGGATGAATATACTGAGTTGCTAAGAGAGTTTGCTGATGTGTTTGCATGGACCTACGAAGACCTCAAGACATATGACACATCCTTCATTGAACACAAGATCCCATTGAAGGAAAAGGCTAATCCATTTAAGCAAAAGCTGAGACAGATAAATCCCATGTTGCTACTTGTCATGGAGAAAGAAGTGAAGAAATTGCTAGATGCCCAAATCATTGTCCCCTTGAGATATTCCGATTGGGTGGCCAATTTGGTTCCGGTACAAAAGAAAAGTGGGGAAATCAGACTCTGTGTTGATTTCAGGAACTTGAACAGAAGCTCAAGGAAAGACAATTATCCCCTACCCAAAATGGAACACATATTGCAGAAGGTCACTGGTGCATCTAGAATATCCATGATTGATGGTTTCTCTGGTTACAATCAGATATCAGTCATGCCTGGGGACAGAGAAAAAATGACATTGACCACTCCTTGGGGAACATTCATGTATGCTAAAATGCCTTTCGGATTGATGAATGCAGGAGAAACATTTTAGTGAGCCATGGACATAGCATTCATCGGAGAGAAGGACCAGTTTGTGGTAATTTATCTAGATGACATCACGGTCTTCTCCGGGATAGACAAGGAGCACTGCTGCCACTTGAAGAGAGTTTTTTTGAAGTGTTGGAGATTTGGCCTATCTCTAAACCCCAAAACATATTTGTTCGCTATGAAGGAGGGAAAGATATTAGGCCATATAGTATCAGCAGAGGGAGTGAAAATTGATTTTAGTAGGGTAGAGGCAATTTATACCCTGTCACTTCCCAGATCTAAGAAGGAAGTTCAGGCCTTTTTGGGGAAGATAAATTTCCTAAGGAGATTCGTATCAAATTTTGTTGAACTGGTGAAACAAATCACAACCATGCTCAAAAAGGGAAATGAAGTAAAATGGACCACTGAACCCAGGCAATATTTTGTCCAATTAAAGAGGGCATTGACTGAGACACCTGTGCTAATCAGTCCTGATTATTCCAAAGATTTTCTGATTTTTTCTTTTGCTTCTTGTGATACAGTAGCAGTAGTCTTTTTGCAGAAAAATGATCAAGGGCGAGAGCAACCTATTGCCTTCTACAACAAGGTATTGAGAGATGCAGAACTCCGGTATGAGATCATGGAGAAGCAGGCCTATGCCTTGGTGAAAGCTCTCAAAGCTTTCAGAGTCTATGTCTTGCACTCGAGGATCACTGCATATGTTCCTTCAGCCTCTGTGAAGGACATTCTCATACAGCCTGACATAGACAGAAGAAGAGGCAAGTGGATCACCAAGATCTTAGAATTTGATCTGGACATTAAGCCCACCAAGTTGATAAAGGGGCAGGGTTTAGCCAAGTTGCTGGCCAAATCCAATTGCAAAGCCTTGGGGATTAGCTTCATCAATGAGCAGGTCGAATCATCCAGTAAGAATTCTCAGAGTGCCATATCCCTAGCAACATGCTCTTGGTACAAGGATATCTTGTACTTTCTGCAAGAATTAAAGCCTCCTGATGGATTGGGAAAAAGTAAGGCTAGAGCTTTAAAGATCAAAGCGGTCAGATATTTCCTCATTGACCAAGCCTTGTACTAGAAGGACCCTCTAGGGGTATTTTTAAGGTGCCTGATCCCGCAAGAAGCCCAGAAGGTTATGATTGATTTTCATAGCGGTATTTGCGGAGGTCATCATTCCTGGAAGACCACAGCTGACAAGATCCTCCGGGCTGGGTATTACTGGCCCACTTTATTCCCTAATGTCTGCAAAGAAATCAGAGCTTGCATCAAATGCCAAAAGTTCTCAGGAAAGCAACAACTCAAATCTTTGCCATTAAATCCTGTAGTGGTTTCATCACCCTTTCAGCAGTGTGGATTGGACTTCATTGGAGAGATTCATCCTCCCTCAAGTGGCCAACACAGATGGATCCTCACTGCAACAGATTATTTCACCAAGTGGATAGAGGCTGTTCCCACCAGGAGCACTTCTCACAAAGTAATTATCAGCTTCCTAGAGGACATCTTAGCCAGATTGCCCCAACAGAATTGTCACTGACAACGCCGCCCCCTTTAGGTCTGAGCCTCTGGTCAAGTTCTGTGAACAGTTTGAGATTTCACTGATTCACTCTACTCCCTATTATCCTCAAGGAAACGGACTGGCATAATCCTCCAATAAAAGTCTGATCAAGCTCATCAAGAAGCTACTGGAAGACAATAAAAGGGCCTAGGACTCAAAACTCAAATTTTCTCTATGGGCTGACAGTGTGACAACAAAAAAATCCCTAGGCATCTCACCTTTCCAACTTGTTTACGGAACAGAGGCCATTTTCCCTACTCAGCTCGCCTTATCTGTGGTGAAATTCCTCTAGGATCTTGAAGGAGAGCCTAACCATATGGACAGAAGGATTCATCAGATGGTGGAAGTGCAACAGATCAGAGAGCAGGTCCTGAACAGGTCCTATAATCACCAGCAGAAGATCAAGTGGAATTTTGACAGGAAGATCAGAAAGAAATGATTTGAGCGGGGTGATCTGGTGCTCAAATGGGATGCACCCAGGCAGGACAGGGGAAAGCACAGTAAGTTTGATTCCTTCTGGTTTTGACTTTTCAAGATCCTTGAAGTATTTTCAAACAACACTTACAAGTTGCAGGATTTGGAAGGCAAATAAGTTTTTAGTGGCCCAGTAAATGGGCATTTCTTGAAAAAATGTTTTTTGTGAGCCGCAGTCGGCTCTTTTGTTTTTGTAAATATTGTTTTATTTTCAGCTTAATAAATGACTCCATAACCCAACAACAAGGCACTGAATCTGAAAAAAGAATCCTTAGAGCATCACAGGGATGACTCTATCCCCCATGGAGCCTAATGTTAGCGAAATTACTTGTAAAGGGGGGTAAAAAGCGAAGGAATGGGTTAAAAACCCACTTGCCCTAA
>ML786780.1:329082-340449 GCA_009831015.1 Picea engelmannii | reverse complement strand
GGGGGGGGGGGTCCGGAATCATACGTGCATCTTCCCAATGGTCGAGATCAAAGCGCCCAGATCAACGGCGCTCAAGTGATCCCACCCTTCTCAGCCACTCTATTTTTAATCGACGTGGTCCCTTCTCCCCATCATGTCATCCTCCCGAGCCACCTCTCCCCTGTTTCCATGTGATCCCCTCTCTCCACGACATCTATCCATCTCCCCTCTTTTAGTCCGTGTGGTCCCGTCCCCATATCATCATCCATTCACTGCCTGTCGTGTGTCCCGCTCCCTTCCACATCAGCCTCTCATTGAAACGTGGCCATCATATCTCATCTCCTCCCCCCTCCGCTTATTACCTTCCGCCATGTGCTTTCCCCTGTCGCCTCCCTCACACCTCATCACTTCTTATCTCACCCTCACGGTTTTGGCGCCACCACTCCTATTATGCACCCCATCCTTCGCGCTGGCCTCCACACATGTTCATCAGGCCTTTCAGTTAATCTAGGTGGCAGTGCGAGTAGCCTTCCATGTCCCAAAGGTGCTGAGTTGGCCAGGCCATTCTCAATCCCAATGAACCAGTTATTGAGGTAGTTGGTGGTGGTTAGACATCGCCTCCGACATAATGGAAAATTCCGGCAACGAATTAAAGGCACGTCGATTCGCCCACGAAACTGTCAAGAGTTCGATTGCGTCTGCCATAGGTGCACGATCATTTAGAGATTGCACATGCAAATTGTCAGAAGCCATGCAGACGCAAAGTTTTTAATGCAACGTATCGATTTTGTTGTTGTTGTTGTTTTGAGTATATGTAGGTGTTTTCACCATTTTTGTATCTATCGATGGTTGAGCAAAGCTCCCAATTGTAAGGATTTGATGAAGCATTGGTCGCTCTGGTTAATGTAAAAAGAATTTGAGATTTCTTACTTTATGGATGTCAGCTTCCCTTCCATTTCTTTGTTTACTGTGTTAGAACAACTCGAAATTGGAGGATCCAGTCGAGCTATGGCTATTATAGAATGATGTAGGTTGGATCACTGTAATAGTCACATTGTTTCTAATCGGTTCTTGTGATGTTCTCAGCGCTGAAATGAATTGGAATTGAAGGATTCAGTCAAGTCACCCCTCATCTCTTTGAAACTCTGGACCAAGAGGATCTTGGCTTCTGAGTTTTTCTTCTTCAAGTTTTCGAAGGTCTGTTGCCCAAGGCAGTCTTGCTCACCCTTCTTACAAGTCTTCCATCTACCACCCTTTAATCAATTTACTGATAGAAGTTGGATCAAGACCTCCCTTGTTGTCTACATACCAGGCCCAGTTTTCTGAGTTAAAGCTATATTGTCTTGAGTCTTCACCATCTGATCAACCCATTAAATGAATCGTGACATAAAACTGATGGGCGTCGGGCTCTACTCCTGCAAGCAATCCAGGAGTGACTTCTGACGCTAACAGGTGGTGATGGTTGTAGGTTGATGATCATCTTTTTGATATTGTGATATGGTACATGGCATGATTGAGAGTGATGTGATATATGATTGAGACACTTGATGATTTAGGTCTACTTGTTGAGATCCATTTGTGGAACATATCTTGGATACATTGGCACATAGTTCATCATAGTTGGTTGAGGCATATCATATGAAACTTGTATGAGGTACATGGTTGGCATATTGTATGGTTGATGATGTTATTGGTAATGTTGCATTGATAGAGGACTCTTGTTGGTTAAATTGGCATATATCTTTAGCATATGGTTGAAGTACATGTTTGGTACATATCCGACACATATTCTTGGCATATGGGTGAGATACATTTCATGATATATGATGTATGGTATTGGGATAATGTGCATGGTTGGAACATGTTATGGTGATATTATTACATCTTGATGAGTCACAACATGATATATCGATTATGCATGATTGGTACACACTTTGTATATTGTTATAGGCACTTTCTAGTTGGCACATGGATGAAGTGGCATATATGTATGGATATATTTTTTTCACATCGTGATTGTGGTACGTGAGTATTCTTGGTTGATGAACATCTTGGTGATATTGTGCATATGGTTGAGAATTGTCTTGGTGATTGATCTTGGTGAATAGATCTGATGTGGGTGATGAGATTTTTGTGACAGGTTGTGTTGTGCATGATTGATGTACTGGTTGGTGATTTAGGTTTGGTGCATGGTTGATGCACTTGTTGATGGTACAAGTACAAATTGATGGATCATTGTATGATGCATGGACATGTCCAAGGATTATTTTTCTCTTGATGTAGTATTTTTGAGTAGCAGATAAGTGTTCCAGTAGAGCAACAACATCCACAATAGAGGAATAGTAAATTGGTAGCAGATTGTTCACAATGATTACACAACATCTTGTGGAGAAGATAGGGGGATATATACCCACAGGGGGAGTTATTATTTTTCCCTTGATTGATTACAGAGATGTGATCCAGGAGGAGAGATGATAGATAGAGGAAGCATTAACATCCATGCCATCGGTATTGCATCAGAGTGATATCCTTTTTCAAAATGGGAGAGATTCATCAGATACATGGAGAGCAACCCAAAGGACAGTGTAGATAGGGGGAGCAGCCTCAGGGACAACTCTTTTAGGGGGAGCATCCCCAAAGAGATATACCCGTTTCCATTGATTTCAAAGGGGGAGAGATAGTCACATTGATGTGGCGAGATGAGCATTGATGAGGAGTGATGATCACAGAGGGAGCATGAGCATTACCATGTCTAAGTATTTCAATCAATGATTGGTATTGACATCAATGTTGGTATTTCCATCAATGCCAAAGGGGGAGATTATTGGACTATGTTGTTATTGATGTCAAGGGATTGATGTCCAAGGGTTAATGTCCAGTATTTTCATAGTGATGTGTTTGTATCATTGATGTATTGATTTTTGGATTATGTAGTCATTGATGTAATTAATGTCAAAGAGTTGATGTCAATTGGTGTCATAGTGATGTGTTGTCATTGATGTAAAGGTTGATGTCATGTCGTGGAAATTGTATTATTGATATCATGTCATGGTTGATAGGAGGAAGTTGTATCATTGATGTCATTTTGAATTCAGTTGATGATCATGTCATGTTTCTATGTAAGAAGTACCAAATGAATGTACTCCAAATTGGTCCCCTTATGGTGAAATCCCTCATGGAAAGATGATTTTTGAAGTCCAAATGGTTGAGTGGTTGAGTCATCCTAGATATGTGGTTAAGGCACCTAAGTTTGGTTAAAGAACAATGTAATGAATATCAATGAATTTACAAGTTAGACTATTATAGATGGATATTTCTCTTCATTTTGTTTCCGATGATATGTATAACGTCACATAACTCCTCACGGTTAGAGAGTTATGGCCATGTGAAGTTGGAGAACCCTCATGAGTTATATAGAAGCCCCTATAAGGTAAAAAAAATTCAAATTATTATGGAAGCTCCTAGAAGAAGTTGACCAATCAAAGTGTTTAGTCATGGGTTAAGTGGTTGCAACAAGAAAATAAATTAGTTGCAACTAGAAGTGGGGAGTTTACTATTTGTGGATAAAGTGGTTGTAAGTGGAAAAAGTGGTTAGAAGTGGGTTAGGCCTAAAAGAAGGAAGTTGGGTAAAGTTGGTTAGAAGATAACCCCTAGAGGAAGCTACTTGGAGAGTATAAATAAGAGAGAAATGGTCTCTTATGATGAGAATATTTTGAGCATATTGAATATCTATTTTTGGGGAAAGGTTCATTGCAGGTACTCATGAACGCATCATAAGTTTCACAAGTTTGAGGTAGAAAGGAAGTTTAATGGAAAAAGTTTCAGAGGTTTATAAAACCATATTTTTCTAAAGATGTACACAGGATACAGTGGGCCAGATCACGTACATATGCGGTCTATCAAAGTCCAGGTCGTGTACAAACTCTTGTTGAATAAGCACAGGTCGTGTATATTTGAAAATTTCAAGAAAAGATTGAATGGATGCTAGTGCCAGGTTCTTGATGTTTGACGCAAGTTTCCATGATATAATTCTATAGGTTTAGATATGCTACAAAAATTATGGTATGGTTATATGTTGTCTTGATGCTTAGATTTTCTCATGATATGGTGAATGCTTGAGGAATTCTTGGTGTGGTTGTTATGAGATATGGATATGGTATATGTTGGATGGTTGATTGAGTGAACAACACTCTCATGTTTCATATAGCTCTTATATGGTTGAGGAGTAACTATGTTATATGATGATGTATGCATGGGGGACATTCATAGGACTCTTGGTATGGTTGTTGTGTGATCTGGTATGATTTATATTGGTTGGTTGTTTGAGTGAGAAACACTCTCATGTATGGTACAGTTCTGATATGGTTCCTATAGCTCACATTCTTGAGCTACTTGTAGTTGGTTGAAGGGTCTGGATGTTGATGTATGTATGGCACAGGATGTTTGCAGTGACAGGTTGGATGTAGTGACAGGTTATTGGTGGATGTGACAAAGGGAGGAAAGTTTCAGAAGTGCAGAAGAATGGATGCCCTAGTTTCTTGAAGGTGCACATAGGTTAAAAGTTGAGGAGGTCGCATACAGATGCATGCTACAGTATATCCAGGTCACATACATACATGTGCTACAGTATAGACATGTCATTTACCTGTTGACAATTTTTTTTCTATATACAAGCTAGGTCTTGTACTTTAGGGTTGGATTCCTCACATCTTAGTCGGTGCTAAGATATGCAAGATGAGTCTTGTATTTAGAGTTGGTACTCTATTGGAGTTGTTTCTCTTTTCAGTTGATGATGATAAAAAACTAATATTGTAGTCTTCTGTAAGACATAATAAAAAAATTTACACATATATCTGATGTTCTTTGTGTTTATTATGGTGATGCCTTATAGTTCTTTATTGTTGATAAATGTTGTTGATATATCCATGTGATCAATTGTGAATGAATGATAATGGTTGAAGGTGTTTGTAACTAAATTTTTGGAAGAAGTGTAAAATGAACCCTACACTTATTCACCCCCTCTTTCAGTGTGGTCATTGTGTCCAACATAATCAACCTCAATTAAAGTTTGGATTAGGAAATAAAACAAGTGTCTTGCATCAGTTGTACAAATTGGTATTGACCACAGCAAGAACTCAAGAAGAACTCAAGAGGTTGTGGGAGACACTTTCATCGAAGAAGAAAGATAAATTGAAACTCAAGAAAAATTTGGAATCGTACAAGGGCCCAGTTACAAGAAGCAAGAGTAAACAATTTCAAATTCCAAAAGTTTGTGAAAGCTCCAAGACAAAAAAAGAAAGAACCCTAATAATGGGGGACAGAGAAGAGATAAATGAAGAAAATGAGATACCTGAATAAAGACATGAAAGACAAAGAATCCCAAGAATAAGGGTTATAAATAGACCACTTAATCTTCAAGGGGAACAACATCAATTACCCACTCTTCCACAAGGAGTCCTGCCACAATTTTCAAGACACAGAGTGATGGAACCAAAAAGACATATTGATAAATTTTTGACTATGTGTGAGATCCATCTAGTAGAACACGATGACATAATGGTCATACTTTCTCTTCATACATTGATAGGCAAATCCCATGAATGATACATGTCTCATCCTCCTCAGGAAATTTCATCATTTGATGATTTGGAGACTATGTTCTTGACCATGTATGCACCCCCATTTGCATACCATACTTTGCTTACACAATTCATCCAAATCCATTTGAAAAAAGGTGAAAGAATAAGGGATTTTAATTTTCAATTTTTTAAGATGCTTGATCAAATCCCAGAAGAACAAAAACCAATTTCTCTAGTCATACTTGAATGTTATAAGAATGCAATGCCATCTAATGTAAATTTTTCTATCAGATCTTCAGAAATAGATGATTTGGATGGAGCCATGCATAAAGCGACACAAATGTAAGAAATCATATTAGAAACAGATGTTGATCCTGAGATTATCCTTGGAAAACTGCAGAGGAAAATGGTGTTGGAACATCAAGCATTGATGGTTCATCACACATATTCTGGGTTCAGTCATTCGAGAGGTTGACCTACATCTAGATACAGTTGGTCAGGTGATCAACTAACACACCACACCAGTCAGTCGAGTAGTAGATGTGCCTATTGGTCGGATAGATGGCCAATAGTTGAAGATAATCACGCAGTGGATCGACCATCCCTATAGTCGACTATGAGTTGGAAATATAGTCGGTCGGGTCGATTCCCATCGATCCAACTTGACATAACAAATTTTTTGGAATCGAATCTAACCACAGATGGTTGTATGTGAACAAGATATTATGGATTTTATGGGAGTTGGTTAGATCTTGTGTCTATAAAACAATACCCCTTGGGTCATTATCATATGTTGAATGTGATTTGATATTTCACAATAGATATTCATGCTGATCAAGTTGTGCAATATGCACTGTGATGTTCAATCACAGTGCGTTGTGCTTAAGTGTTGTAACGGTGTCTTTAGACACCACCTCTCTTCTTCAAAAAAAAATTGTCCCTCTTCAGTTATCTGCAGTATGATGTTATTTGTTTCATATTTCATTCCACCTCATTCTCCAACAGGGTATCAGAGTCGATGGTTTGAAAACCTTGACTTGTTATCTACAAACCTTGTTCAGTTGGATATGTTGTGTGATTGAATCTGGGCCGATGGTTTCCTGATTGGAACTTATTGAAACAAAACTAGTTTGTCTAGATATTGAACATGGATTCATAGGTTGATCTTGTTGTTCTGAATGGATAAAATTATGCAGATGGGCTCCTGACATGGAAAATATGTTCAAAAGTAAAGGGTTGTGGAAGTATACTAAGGTTGCAATCCCAGATCCAACAGATACTTTGTAAAACATTTCCATTGATGGAAATAAGAATAAGGTTGCAGGAGTCATCATGACCTACATCGCTCGAGAAGTTTGTTTTCATATCAGTGGAATTGACTGTCCACATCTAGTCTAGAAGAAGCTGAAGACCTTGTTAGATCAAGTCGATGAAATCCAAGTCATGTAGTTGAAGAAAGATTTGATCTCTCTCGATATTCATTCCTTTGAAAGAATGGAGGACTATTTAGCGCATGTTAAAGAAATCCAGTTGAATTTGAGAAAATGTGGAGAAAACTATAATAATAAGGATGGAAAAATCATTGAGTTGGTCCTGATAAATTTGATAACACCATTTGATGTTCGTATCAACCTTCCACACCAACTAGAATGCATGCAAGCAATATGGTAAGGACTACTCCTTTGAATTTTTTTGTGAACTTTTCATTACTGATCAACATAGATTGATTGAAGAAGGTAAGATTGGTGAGAAGCACTAGGCCCACTTCCTTAATGGAAAGGGAAATATGGATTCCAATAATAGAGTGCAAATTGATGCTTCTGTACAAAAACCTTGATATATTGATTAGGGACCCCATAGACAACCACAACCAAATCGAAAGATGAAAACATGTTGGCACTGTGTAAATATTGGAAATGTTGAGAAGAAATGATTCAAGAAGCGAGATGATTTAGAGGAGAAATTTAATAGGCTTGAAGGAGACACATTGATTGCTTGTCGACCCGTTGATAATTTCACCTTCCAAGTCGAGACTTCTCAGGCCTTGATGTCTCGTGCTATGCATAATGAATGGGTTGTTGACTCTACATGCACTCGTCATATGGTGAAATATGCCACTTTATTCAAGAGAATGAATAAAGATGAAGAAAATAGAATCTATGTTGTTGATGATTTTACTTTGAATGTTGTTTGTTAGGGTGATGTAGCTTATCGACATGGACAAATCGTCGAGTTTATCATGTGCCAAATCTCACTGCCAATCTATTATCTATTTCTTAGTTGACTAAGACCGGTAAAATTGTGGAATTTTGGCCAGATCGTTTCTATGTTCAGGATTTGAAGAAAGGGAAGTCTATTGTCACTGACAAGATTCTAGACTTGACGAACAACTTATATTAGTTTCATGACTCAACTCGACCGAAATCTGAATCACATGCACTTATATCTCACACTGATGAGAGAAGTCAAATTTTTCATGAATAACTCGAGCATCTAAATTTCCAAAGTCTTTGGGCACTAGAAACTAAGAACATGGTTGTTGGTGTTTTATTACCTAGAGGGGGGTTGCATCAGTAATAGAGCAATTTAATCCATTTTCACGATAAAACGAAAGTGTTATATCAATGTATAATTATCATCCAATAGTTGCAGAGTAAATAAACAATGAACAAATGAGAAATCACACACATACATAGTACACCAGTGTTTTACGTGGAAACCCAAAGCGGGAGAAAACCACATAATGCTTTTTCTTATACGTCTTTAAGAATTACATTCATTGGAAGCACCAAATTCCTTTGTTTTCAAACTGCAACTAGAAGGAGGCTCCAACCCGCTAATTTGTCAAGATACAACTTGAGAGAAGCTCCAACTCCCCAATTCTCTAGCTACAACTAGAAGGAGGATACAACCCCCTATGTTCTCTGGCTACAACCTAAAGGTGGCTATAACCACCTGTTCTTGCGCCGTCCAACTGCCCTAACGTAGAAGTAGAATTATGGAACCATTGTCACACTATCACTATGAGATATACTGATGTAAACTTGTACCAATCAACCTTCAGCAAACAACCTGTACCAATAACCTGAACCATGTATCAACCATGCATCAACTTGTATCTCAACCTGTAATCAACTTGTACCATAAACAAGTGCATCAACCATGCACCAACCTATACCAAACAACCTGTAATAAACTTGTACCATAAATAAGTGCATCAACCATGCACCAACCTGTACCTCAACCTATACCATGAACAAGTGCATAAACCATGCACCAACCTATACCTCAACCTATACCATGAACAAGTGCATAAACCATGCACCAAACTTGTACAAATAACATGTCACAACAACCTATCCAAACAACCTATCACAACAACATGTCTCATCAATCTTATCAACCAAATTAGATATACTCACCAAGATCAATCACCAAGACAAATCTCAAAGATGTGCATCAACCAAGCATAACACAACAACTCATAATCATCACCGAGATCAATATGTGCTTCTAATAATATACCTATACAAGTATTCTACATCATCCATAAACCATGTGTCAACAATACTACTAACAAGTGCCTCCAACCATGTACCAAGTATGTGCCAATCGTGTATCAACTACTCATCAACTATGAATCATCAATATGTACCAACATTATCAACTATACACCTCATGTATGTGCCAACTCATCAACTACTTGTCTCAACCATGTACCCAACATGTACCTAAACCAAAATCTATCATCAATTCCATCATCCAAATCTGATTTGTAACTCTGTAATAGACCTGGTGTATATGATCACATACCTACAAACCTTCCTTAACTTTAACAACAAGAGACTAGCATTTTCATCAAACTTTACTTTAGTCTGACATGACTAATTTTGGATTAGTCAAAAACCCTAACTTGAAATAGTCATAACTATGTACCTTTAATGAATAAAGATCTAAAAATGGTACACAATGTTCTTTAGTGTGTTTTATGCAATTCCTTTAGATTTAACTACTTGGAACATCTTAGAAAAGGAGTTTTAGAAAAAATGGCATACCTTGTTGAATTATGGCTTATTCAAGAGAGTGAACTTGTAGAGCATGCCCTGTGAAAAATATTTTTTGTATAGATATGAAAATTGTGTTGGAAAATGTTTAACAGGTAACGTATGCTTGTCATTGATGGCAAGTACAATAGTGAAGATGGAAGGATCAGAGTGTGCATCGATGGAAAAACAGGAACAACGTAAGCTCAGGAGGAACAGCGTCGAGGAGAATGCGCGCAACAAAGCTCAAGATACAGGAGTTCGCAGAGGCGAAGGAAGACAAAGGTTGAGGCCATTGAGAACTTGTAATTCTCCCAAGGTTGGGAGGAAAGTGTGCAAAGCTCAGGAGGGAGCACAGTCGCCGTCATATCGGTTGAAGAAGAAGATCTGGACCATTGGTTTCTATGTTCAGGAGGAGCTCAGAAGAAGCCTAAAGGAGGGAGAGATCGACAGCCGTTGGATCTCATTCATAAATCCCATCAGCCTTCAGATCGGACAGGAGTTGCACGAGGTTTACCATCGAGAAAATCCAAGGTGAAATCTCTAAAGGAGGGTTGACTCATCGGGGTTTCACATATCAGGAATCCCATGAGCTAATGCATTGCAGCATTGAAAAGATCGAAACCTCGATGAGTGGTAAGACTGTGCTCACGGGGATAACGGTCATATGGGCCAGGAGCCTAGCCAGGAGAGCTAGTGCGTAAAGAGCGCATCGGAGTTTTGAGGATCGCGTTTTGGAAATGTGAAAGAAACAATGCAACAGGAATCCCAATTTCTCGATATGAAAAATCTCGACGCAATATGAGCCATCAAATCAAGAACACATCTGAACCGTCAACTCGACTCACATCAGCAAACCACGACAGCTAGGAACATGTGTCACAACCAGGTAATGACAAGTGTTAGACTGATTCAACATTTCAGGCACATGTAAGTCACGAATCAGAGTGACACGTGGCAGTATTCAACACGTGTCAATCCATGTGTGATGTCAGCAGATGGACACCTTGTCGGAGTTTCGAGGATCGAGTGTTGAAAGAAAATAGAGAAAATAGAGAAGAATGTCATCTAAGCAAATATGATGAAAGCTGGTTATGGCATAGGAGACTTGGACATCTAAACTTTGACCACTTAATCAAACTTAAAAACCTCGAGGCAGTAAAATATCTTCCAAAAATATCAAAGCCCCAAGATTCAATGTGTAAACCCGGTCAAGTAGGGAAGCAAAACAAGACACAGTTTAAGTCCAAGAGCTTCACTTCAACAGAGAAACCACTCCAACTAGTTCATATGGATTTATGTGGACCATCAAGACAGGAAGGCACAGGGAAAGAAAACTACTTCATGTTGATTATCGATGATTACACCAGACTTACTTGGGTAGCATTTCTCAAAGAAAAAACTGAAGCATTTGAGAAGTTTAAGATATTTAAGGCTTTAACTGAGACCCAAATAGGGAAGAGGTTAAAGGCAATAAGATCAGACCGGGGAGGAGAATTTATGTCAAGAGGCTTCAAGGAATTTTGTGATGAGCATGGGATCAAGAAAGAATACACAATACCAAGAACTCCACAACAAAATGGAGTAGTTGAGATGCAAAATAGAACAGTGCAGGAAATGGCTAGGTCAATGATGAATGAGAAGAACATTGGTCAAACCTACTGGGTAGAAGCAATACACACAGCAGTCCATGTGCTTAACAAAGCTCACCTCAGACCACAAAGTGAAAAAACACCTTATGAATTATGGTTTGGAAGACCTGCCTC
>ML786780.1:310139-328350 GCA_009831015.1 Picea engelmannii | reverse complement strand
AGAAACAATGACTTATGGTCTGTGGTATCCCAGAAATCAAAGTCTTCAGTTGACTGCTTATTCAGATGCAGATTGGGCAAATTGTGTTGATGAGAGAAAAAGCACCAGTGGAGGAGCATTTTTCTTGGGTAACTCTTTAGTAGCCTGGCTCAGTAAAAAGCAAGGTTCCATTTCTTTATCAACCACAAAGGCAGAGTACATTGTTGCTGCTACCTGTTGCACACAGGTATTATGGATGATTCAGACACTTGCAGACATAGAGGTAAAATATACTGCACCGATCCCAATTCATTGTGATAACACAAGTGCCATCAGTGTGTCTAAAAATCCTGTCCTCCACTCCAAGACAAAACATATTCCCATAAAATATCATTTTCTAAGAGAGCAGGTCACCAATTAGATTGTTCAGGTCCATTACATTCCCACTACAGAACAAATTGCAGACATCTTTACTAAGCCCCTAGCCAAGACACTGTTTGAATATCTCAGACAGAAGTTGGGTGTCATTTCGTTTCACACCTAAAAGATTCCATCTTGTTAGGGGGAGATTTGTATTGTTTGAATATCTAATGCCTCCTAAAATTACTGCAATATCTTAGGGGGAGCATGCCTCTTCTTTGACATTGATGTCAAAGGGGGAGAAAATAATTCAGGTGCCTTAGTTGCCATCAATGCCAAAGGGGGAGATAGTTGGAAAATGTTTAACAGGTAGCGTATGCTTGTCATTGATGGCAAGTACAATAGTGAAGATGGCAGGATCAGAGTGTGCATCGATGGAAAAACAGGAACAACGTAAGCTCAGGAGGAACAGCATCGAGGAGAATGTGCACAGCAAAGCTCAAGATACAGGAGTTCATAGAGGCAAAGGAAGACAAAGGTTGAGGCCATTCAGAACTTGTAATTCTCCCAAGGTTGGGAGGAAAGTGTGCAAAGCTCAGGAGGGATCACAGCCGTCGTCAGATCGACTAAAGAAGAATATCTGGACCATCGGTTTCTACGTTTAGGAGGAGCTCAGAAGAAGCCTATAGGAGGGAGAGATTGACAGTCATTGGATCTCATTCAGAATCCCGTCAGCCGTCAGATTGAATAGGAGCTGCACAAGGTTTACCATCGGGAAAATCCAAGGTGAAATCCCGAAAGGAGGGTTCACTCATCGGGATTTCACATATCGGGAATCCCATGAGCCAATGCATTGCGGCATTGAAAAGCTCGAAACCCCGACGAGTGGTAAGATTGCGGTCATGGGGATAATGGTCATATGGGCTAGGAGCCTAGCCACGAGAGCTAGTGCGTAAAGAGCGCATCGGAGTTTCGGGGATCGCGTTTTGGAAATGTCAAAGAAACAATGCAACAGGAATCCCGATTTCTCGATATGAAAAATCCTGGCGCAATCTGAGCTGTCAAATCAAGAACACATCTGAACCATCGACCCGACTCACATCAGCAAACCACGACAGCTAGGAACACGTGTCACAACCAGATAATGACAAGTGTCAGACTGATTCAACATTTTAGGCACATGTAAGTCACGAATCAGAGTGACACATGGAAGTATTCAACACATGTCAATCCATGTGTGACATCAGTAGATGGACACCTTGTCGGAGTTTCGAGGATTGAGTGTTGAAGTTGTCAAAGATTATTAACATCAGGAACCCCGATTTCGCGATATGCAAATTCAGGATTTAATCGCAGCCATTAAGTTAAGAAGTGACCTGGACCGTTGATCTAATTTCTTTATGGAGTGTCGGGGATCGAAACTTTGAAGTGACAAAAACACTGGACATCAAGGATGTCGAAATCACGATACGTAAAATCACGATTTAATCGCAGCCCTTGAATAGAGATCAGATCTAGACCGTTGACATAACTCCATATCGGAGTTTTGTGGATCACGACATCAAGAGAAATAGAAAACAAGGCAACAAGAATGTCGAAATCGCGATATGCAATATGGCGATTCAATCACAACCGTTAAATCAAACTTTGATCTGGACCGTTGATTCCAGTCAATGGAGAGGCATCATGGATCAAGAGTTGGACATGTCAAGAATTATTGACATCAGGAATCCCGATATCGTGATAAGTGAAATCGCGATGTAATTTGAACCGTTAGATCAAGTGTTGATCGGAGGACTACTGATGCACGACACAGTGAAACTGCTAGAAACCATTGATGGTGTCTGCTAGAGAATTCGAAGAGACACCTGTGTGATCGCTAGAGGAGATGAAGAGTCTCCAAGCTTCGTCCAAGTCAAGGAATACTATTCTTAGAAGAGATTGACAGATGGATGAGCGTGGAAGCCTGTAACTAAAACAGATAAGGTGAGCTCAACTGTCACAAAGAAGACTAAGAGTCTCAACTGCCAGAGAAGCTGAAGAGTCACGATGATGATCAGATAGAACACTCGAGAGGTGGAGGATAACGGCGCGGAGTCAGCATGCAGAGGCATTGCAAACATTGCACGCACAAGGTGCACAGAAGCTATAAATACACAGTACAGAGAAGAGAAGGGGGTTGTTGTTGTTGTTGTTGGAGGTTGTTGTGAATGTTGTTGGTGAAGGTGATTCATGTGTGAAGAAGGAGGAGATTGCAATAGTTGAAGAGCGCAGAAGAGGAACTGTGCAGTGAATGGACATGGCGCACAGAGCATAAAAAGTGAAAGAATAGACAGTGCAAGTGATGTGTGCAGAAAGGCAATGAGGCAGACAGAGCAACGAAATGTAGCAGAACAGTGATGAGTCTGATAAGCCATTGTTGAACATCATATCATTGTAATAAGTTTCAGTAGAAAATATTTATATTTCAGGGTGGTTGGGAGGTGCTAGGGAGGATTTGTGTCCTCAAAGTTTCAAGTGGGTGCTTGAACACAGGGAGTTGGTGCTTCCTTCTAGTTGGTGCTAGAGAAACCAGGGAGTTGGTGCTTCCTTCTAGTTGGTGCTAGAGAAAACATAGAGTTGGTGCTCTCAGTAAGTTGCAACTTGCAAAGCTGAGGTTGTAGCCTCATTATGAGTTGGTGCTCATATGTATGATACTGTAAAGAATGTAACCATTACTTATCATATAAAGAAAAAGAGGTTTTTACCCTGCATGGGTTTCCTCGGGAAATATCTATCTCTATGTTTCTCATATATGTGAATGATGTTGAAAGTGCCATTGTGTATTTACCTACATTATTGTGATCATCATTCAGTGTCTCTACAAAGAGTTTAAAAGAACCATAATTGTTTAAGCACGGAAACAACTGATTCACCCCCCCCCTCTCAGTTGTCTAAAAAATTGTACACAACATACTAAATAATTTACGCTAACCAATACATTTGGTCTTACTGAATTTGAATATTTTATGAAGAAGTTATGACATTTTTACCCGAAACACGTATTTTAGACTAGTTTCAGGACTAGCCACAAACCCTATTTTCCATGGCGTGTAACTCCAACAATACAAAGACCCACATGCTGAAATTTTTATCACTGCTACTTGGATATGTTTCCTCAATGGCCTCCCAATTTCATAGTCTGAATGATTCTAGAAAAAAATTATTGTGAAAATGGTCAGATGACCTGTAAATAACATACCTTAGAAAGCATCATCAAAAGAATTTATCGTCCTTTGAATTTTGGCCTTCTTTACTACACCTTCCCTCTGAAATTGGGCTTAGATATACTTTGGTTACCTCAGTCACTTGTAGATATTCAATATGCTCAAGTGTGATTAAAATGAGAGAGCATTGCCTCTTATTTATACTTTCATGTAGCTTCCTCAAGGGGTTACCTTTTAACCATGTTAACCCACTTTCCTTATTTTAGGGTTAACCCACTTCTAACCACTTGCAACTTAGTAATTTCTCCATTAAATTTATTATTTAAATATTTTATTTTGTATTCACTTTGACTTATAGTACACCCATCACTATTATTTACCTTCTAAAATCTCTTAAACCACTTTGACTACTTTGACCTTTTGGGGCTTCTAGATGACTCATGAGGGTTCTCTAACTTCACATGGCCATAACTCTCTAACTGTGAGGAGTTATGTGACGTTCCACATACCACTAGAAATGGCATGACATGTATTATCCATCTAGAATAGTCTTGCATGCAAATATATCAAAACTCATACCATTATCCATCAAACAAACTTGGGTCCATTACCCAAACCTGGGTTCTCCAACTTCTCATGGAAATAACTCTCTAACTGTGAGGAGTTATGTGACATTCCACATACCATCGGAAATGGAATGACATGTAATATCCATCTATAATATTCTTACCTTAAAATATATTAAAACTCATACCATTATACATGAAACAAACTTGGGTCCATTACCCAAACCTTTGTGCTACCGGAATTCGCTACCAAACTTTCCCCAAGGGTTGACATCAATATACAATATCACTCTCCAATGGTTCACATCAATGACAGCCAAAAATACATACCAACTATCCATCAACCTAAGCCAATTGTCTGACAATCTCCCCCTTTGGCATTGATGGAAACACCAACATTTATGGCAACACTTAGTCATTATAACATTCATACTTATACTCCTCATCAATGTTTCTATCTCTCCCCCTTTGACATCAATGGAAAAGGGTATCTCCCTTTGGGGTTGCTCCCCCTGATTGAACTATTCTTGGGTCTGCTCCTCATGTCTACATGAATTTGATTTTTCTTTGTGTTTATAATCCTATGATTACTCTCTCTCCCTTCATATGAATAATATCTCCCCCTTTGACAAAAGGTATCACTTTGAAGTCATATTCCTCATTCTTCCCTTGTGACCATTGCTCCCCTTGGAACCATGCCATTGTTCTCTTTATCCAAGCATTTACCTTTGCATCTGATAAATATCTCCCCCTTTTTCATCAATGGAAAAAGTATCTTTCTATCTGGGGCTTCTCCCCCTAACTAAATTGTCCTTGGGGATACTCCCCCTGACTGAACTCTTCCTGAAAATGATCTTACAACCTGAACTGTCCTCTTTATGGTGCTTCCTCGTGTAAATATAAGACATATAAGATAAGCATTCAAAAGAATTCATTTTGGAGTAGAAATTACTTTGAGTCTCTAGCATAGATACTCAAAGGCTTCCCGTGGAAACGATTTTTTAAATATGTCTACCACTTGTTCTTTTCTGCACACATATTCAACTCTGATGTTCTTCTCTGTAACCTGTTCCCATAGAAAGCGATACTTGATTGGAATGTTCTTCATCTTCGAGTGCATCATTGGGTTATTTCAGATACTGAGGGCACTTGTATTATCACAATATATTGGAATGGGATCATCATACTCAATCTGTATATCTGTCACAATTTGTTTCATCCATAAAAACTATGTACAACATCCTCCTACTGCAATATACTCTACCTCAGCTGTAGATAAGGATATTGATGATTGCTTCTTTCTTAGACATGATACTAAACACTCACCCAAGTGTTAGGACCCTATAATAGGGAAATCAATATTCTGACTAATATCTATTTCTGGTAGAAAACTCTCTCTCAATACATCTCAGTTGTTATCACATGCTATTTTTCCCTTTTTTGGCCAAGTTTGCTTCCTAGAAAATCTCCAAAATGGTTGAAAACCACTGAGCATAATTTTAAATCAGAGGTGTGTTTTTGGCAGAAACATAGAGATTTGGTTTTATAGCCAAATTTGGCATTTTTTAGGCCATTTTGGCTCTCGGGTTTATGACAGGTCTTGGATTCATGACAAGTCCCAAATGTCATTTTGGCAAAATCTTAGCCTGAAGGAAAACTCCTAGCACCTGAGTATTTGTTTAGCACGCCACATCATGCAACACACAAGCACCAAATCGAGCTAAAATCCACCAGCTGTCAGAAAATCTAATATGGTCGTTGCTACACAAATCGAGGGTTTCATGCCTATGTGGAATGATGCAAGATGTATTCGAAAGAAACAAGGTGTAAGATTTCCAAATGTTCAAAGAGCTTAGTCCGAATCCATATGACAAGATTCATCTCTATAGGTATAACAATTTTAATGGACATGATTATGTTATGCCTGTGATTTGTCTGGAAGGAAACAATTGCCCATGTAACTGGTCGCATGAAGGCTAAATCTGATAGAGATGAATCTTCACCCTATGCTGCTATGCTTACTACACAAGATGTTGCACAGAGATGAAAGGAACTAGGAATATCTGCTTAGCACATTAAGCTTCGTGCCATAGGAGGAAATAAGACAAAGACCCCTAGACCCATAGCACAATCTGCTTTCCTTGATCTCTCTCTATCTAGGATGAAGATTGGTCACATAGAGGATGCAACCCCAATTCCAATAGACAACACCAGGAGAAATGGTGGACGACGAGGAAGAAGCACAAGTGTCACAAACCAACACCTCTTGGTTGATTTCAATAAGTTTTAAAGCCAGGTATCGAGTTTGTCTCTTCTAAATTTTGAGGCAATATTCATATGGAGAGTGTTGGAGGTAATCTGAAGCATAAAGATGTCAAGTTCAACTAGTGATCACAGGTGCACCATCAAGGGCTCGGTGAATGTCTAGTTGTCAGCGTCTCCAAATGCCCTCTTCGAGGAACAAAGTGCTAAGTGACGTATTGCTTTTGTAGTGACAAGAGGAATCTTCTTGTTTGAGCTATCAAACATAGTCAAATCTCAAGTGTTTGATATCGATATCCTAACCATAGATAGAGCTAGAATTGACAGCTCATACCAAGCATCCAAGTGTTCAAAGGCCAAGATTTCGAGTGTGATATCTTATGTCAGTTGGAGAAATGTCGATGAGAATTAGACCCCTCAAATCTCTCTTGAAGAACCCATATATGAACTTTGCAGGTATGGAAGAAGCATGCCAAGGTTGTAGAGTATGTTCCTCAACTATTATATTCACAACCATTTGCTGTCAAAAATGCTTTGGCAATTTTTCCCTTGTTTTATAAAATCAAACTCAATTTGAATATCCATAGATGGTGTTGAAAAAGAGTATATAATTTGCATTGTATTTCATTCAAGGATCTTAACAAAAACCATTAGAGACCATCTACAAATGTTTTAGAATATTTGTCGGAAGACAAATGGCATAGAATGAGCAAAGGATTAACTCTGGATTTGAAGGTAGCCAATAAAAGAAAAGTTGAGCACATAGCAATAAGGAGGTTCCAGAGTTGAAAATGTTGGCAAAAGATGGAAAACAGATTCACATCTTCAAGCAACTCTAGTCAGCCAAAGAAATCCAAATGTATAGGTGGCAGGTCGACTCCAGATTGAAATTTTCAGGGTTTTCAATCATTGATAATTCGATGGAAGAACATATTACCTAACATCAGAGATATAAAGATACCTATTCCAGATTTCTAGGCATAATATCAGTGGTGGAGTATCCCTACCTTTTAGGTATCAATAAAGCATAATCAACAACTGGTAGCTTCTCTCCATAATTCGAGGATAAGATCATGGCACTGCTGGCAATTTTATCAGCTCAAATCTATCCAAATGCATAAGTGATAACTACGAAGAATTTGACTCAAATATTTGGCATTCAAGATCTGTTGACAGCAGGAAAAGGATATTTAACTATACCAAATGTTCAACAATTCGACACATAGTGTAACAAATTTGATTTCAGTTATTTAAATTGATTTTTCCTTCCAACAAACGAGGGATATTTTGGAACTGTTTTGGTTATTTAAGCAAGTGTTTTTTGTAAAGAAAAGGGGGGGCTTTTTTGGTCGACTATAGACCTTTTGGGAGCCAAGTGAGCTATGGTGTAATATTTTCAAGAGCAACCAATAATAGAGAAGTGCATTTAAAGGATTCTTGTGTAGGAGCATTGGTGGTGTGTTCCTTTTCTGTTTTCAGTTATCTTTTTACTATCATTCACACACTTTCATTTACTATTATTGAAAGAAAGTAATGGAGAAGAATTGATTTATGCATACTCTTTGTCCAATTTTTCAACAATCTATATGTTATTCATATGAATCTTTACAAAGGAATTCTTAATTGCTCCTCTGTTTAGTGGATCTCTCCCTTTTCACCCCATTCATCCACACTAAATCTAAGACGATCCAATAGTTTTTACTATCTTGCCCTGTGGAGACATTTACCTCTAGATATGAGTTGATCCTTACCTTATAAACAAACCCCATATCCCAATGGTGATCTGAGCAACTTATCAACCAAACCTTTATCTAAATATTTCAAAAACCCCAACCCCATACTTTCATAGCTAGCCTAACATCTATCCCATACAAACAAAGTTAAATCTAATAGAGAGAGCCCTCTCTGAGTCTTGGAGGGCTAGATTCAGGACTCCAAGTGGTTTAATGTTACCTATGTGACTGCCTCCTCAGCCTTGGGAAAATTACAGAGTGCTAACATCGTGGCGACCATACTGGGGACATTCTCCAGAAGTGCACTTCAAGTTCAGATTTGACTTCTGATGGTGAACAGAAGCCAAACACAGGAAGGCTATACAATTCACCTAGTGACTCCATTGTTCAAGATCCTGAGCTTCAAAGTTCAAGAGCGACTTCATTGCCAATGGATCCAGATTTCAGAACATTGATGATGATTCAAGATGACAGGGTATGTGGCAAATCCTATATCTTGTGAAGCTACAAAAGAATTCATGGATGAGTTAGCAAATTTTCAAATTGATGAAGTTTTGTTAAAAGGCATGTTTCATTGTTGGAAATCGAGAAAATCCCCCCCTGAAATTAAAATTTTTGTTCTCGAGTTGTTTGCTTAAAGAATTGAAAAGGAGATTGAACTCTTGAATACTCAGATTCAGTCCTACAATTTTCAACATCCAAAATATTTTTTTGAAAATCTTCCATCTCCAAAACCAAAGGAGATTGTATTTCCTTTTGATTTTCTGAATGATAAATTTTTTGTTTGCAAACATAAGGCTAAAACTGACCAGTTGAAATCATGGTATACTAGTGAAGATACAACTGGAAAACTCATCTATGTTAAAATGCTAAATGAATACCTGGAGAATCAATGAATAGATCATATATTTATTGACCCGGTTGCAAATTATATGGAGCTACTCTTCAGTATAACTGTTCAATCATATGTTTTCTGCAAGGACCCGAACCATCACCAGTTGCCATTACATATTACAGTTTTGATCATCAAGCATGATGAGGAAGCCCAATCATGGGATCAACTGCTGGGTTGGATTCATTGGCAATTTTTCATTACCTGATTGAGCAGTAACTGTTAGCAAAGTAGGTAGGTAGGAGTGTGCTAATAAGCTCAACAGGATGAGCACTTCTTTCAGTTCAGCTTTTCATAGTTTTTATTTTCAGTTTGGTTTGTAGCCCTCAGGTTTGGAACAGGTATAAGAAATGGTCACAAATTTCAATATGGGAGCAGTCCAATGGATAAGATAGCTCGTCTGTACAATCAGATTTCCTAAGTTTTTGACACCTCATGCTGAGTTGTCATCCCCAGGTGGAGCCTATGTTAGGACCCTATAATAGGGAAATCAGTATTCTGACTGATATTTATTTCTGGAAGAAAATTCTCTCTCAATACATCTCAGTTGTTATCACATGCTATTTTTCCCTTTTTTGGCCAAGTTTGCTTCCTAGCAAATCTCCAGAATGGTTGAAAAACACTAAGCATAATTTTAAATCAGAGGTGTGTTTCTGGAAGAAACATAGAGATTTGGTTTTATAGACAAATTTGGCATTTTCGAGGCCATTTTGGCTCTTGAGTTTATGACAGGTCCCAAATGTCTTTTTGGCAAAATCTTAGCCTGAAGGAAAACTCCTAGCACCCGAGTATTTGTTTAGCATGCCACATCATGCAACAAACAAGCGCCAAATCGAGCTAAAATCCACCAGCTGTTAGAAAATCCACTATGGTCATTGCTAAACAAATAGATGGTTTCATGCCTATGTGGAATGATGCAAGATGTATTTGAAAGAAACAAGGTGTAAAATTTCCAAATGTTCAAAGAGCTTAGTCTGAATCCATATGACAAGATTCATCTCTCCAGGTATAACAAATTTAATGGACATGATTATGTTATGCATGTGATTTGTATGGAAGGAAACAATTTCCCGTGTAACTGGTGGCATGAAGGTTAAAGCTGATAGAGATGAATCTTCACCCTATGTTTCTATTCTTGTTGCACAAGATGTTGCACAGAGATTCAAGGAACTGGGAATAACTGCTTAGCACATTAAGCTTCATGCCACATGAGGAAATAAGACAAAGACCCCTGGACCCAGAGCACAATCTACTTTCCATTCTCTTTCTCTATCTGGGATGAAGATTGGTCACATAGAGGATGCAACCCCAACTCCAACAGACAACACCAGGAGAAAGGGTGGACGACGAGGAAGAGACACAAGTGTCACAAACCAACACCTCTTGGTTGATTTCAATAAGTTTTCAAGCCAGGTATCGAGTTTGTCTCTTCTAAATTTTGAGGCAGTACTCATATGGAGAGCGTTGGAGGTAATGTGAAGCATAAATATGTCAAGTTCAACCAATGATCATAGGTGCACCATCAAGGGCTCAGTGAATGTCTAGCTGTCACGCCTCCAAATGCCCTATTCGAGGAACAAAGTGCTAAGTGACTTATTGATTTTGTAGTGACAAGAGGAATCTTCTTGTTTGAGCTAGAAAACATAGTCAAAGCTCAAGTGTTTGATATCGAGATCCTAACCATAGACAGAGCTAGAATTGACAGCTCATAGCATGCATCCAAGTGTTCAAAGGCCAAGATTTCGAGTGTGAGATCTTATGTCACTTGGAGAAATGTTGATGAGAATTAGACCCCTCAAGTCTCTCTTGAAGAACCCATCTTTGAACTTTGTAGGTACGGAGGAAGCATGCCAAGGTTGCAGAGTATGTTCCTCAACTATTACATTCACAACTATTTGCTATCAAAAATGCTTTGGCAATTTTTCCCTTGTTTTATAAAATCAAACTCAATTTGAATATCCATAGATGGTGTTGACAAAGAGTATATAAATTGCATTGTATTTCTTTCAAGGCTCTTAACAGAAACCATTAGAGATCATCTCCAGATGTTTTAGAATATTTGTCGGAAGACAAATGGCACAGAATGAGCAAAGGATTAACTCCAGATTTAAAGGTAGCCAATAAAAGCAAAGTTGAGCACATAGCACTAAGGAGGTTCCAGAGTCGAAAATGTTGGCAAAAGATTGAAAACAGATTCACATCTTCAGGAAACTCTAGTCAGCCAAATAAATCCAAATGTATAGGTGGCAGGTCGACTCCAGATCCAAATTTTCAGGGTTTTCAATCAATGATAATTTGATGGAAGAACATATTAACTAACATCAGAGATATAAAGGTACCTATTCCAGATTTATAGGCATAATATCAGTGGTGGAGTATCCCTACCTTTTAGGTATCAATAAATCATAATCAACAACTGACAGCTTCTCTCCACAATTCGAGGATAAGATCATGGCAGTGCTGGCAATTTTATCATCTCAAATCTATACAAATGCATAAGTGATAACTACGAAGACTTTGACTCAGATATTTGGCATTCAAGATCTGTTGACAGCAGAAAAAAGAGATTTAACTATACCAAATGTTCAACAATTCGACACATAGTGTAACAAATTTGATTTCAATTATTTAAGTTGATTTTTCCTTCCAACAAATGAGTGATATTTTGGAACTGTTTTGGTTATTTAAGCAAGTGTTTTTTGTAAATAAAAGGGGGGGCCTTTTTGATTGAATAGAGACCTTTTGGGAGCCAAGTGAGCTATGGTGTAATATTTTCAAGAGCAACCAGTAATAGAGAAGTGCATTTACAGGATTCTTGTGTAGGAGCGTTGGTGGTGTGTTCCTTTTCTGTTTTCAGTTATCTTTTTACTATCATTCACGCACTTTCATTTCTTATTATTGAAAGAAAGTAACGGAGAAGAATTTATGTATGCATACTCTTTGTACATTTTTTCAACAATCTATATGTTATTCATCTGAAGCTTTACAAAGGAATTCTTAATTGCTCCTCTGTTCAGTGGATCTCTCCCTTTTCACCACATTCATCCGCACTAAATCTAAGACGATCCAACAATTTTTACTATCCTGCCCTATGGAGACATTTACCTCCAGATCTGAGTTGATTCTTACCTTATAAACAAAACCCATAGCCCAATGGTGATATGAGAAACTTATCAAGAAAACCCTCATCTAAATATTTCAAAAACCCCAACCCCATACTTTCATAGCTAGCCTAACATCTATCCCATACAAACAATGTTAAATCTAATAGAGAGAGCCCTCTTTGAGTCTTGGAGGGATAGATCTAGGACTCCAAGTGGGTTGATGTTACCTCTGTGACTGCCTCCTCAGCCTTGTGAAAATTATAGAGTGCTAACACCAAGTAGAATGCTACTCCATTGGTGTTTCGTCGATCATCAGTGCAACCTGCCCAATCTGCATCTGTGTAGGAAATAAGTGATGGATCCTTTCCTTTTGGATACCATAATCAAAAATCTTCTGTGCCTTTGAGATATCTGAAAATCCTTTTTACTGCTAATACATGTGATTCCTTTGGTGATGCTTGAAATCGTGCCACCTATCCAACTAGCTACATTACATTTGGTCTAGCTGTTGTCACATATATTAAGCTACCAATCATTGACCTTTATTGCCTCTTATCTGTAGACTTTGAATCATCATCTTTTCTCAACTTGCAACTAGTTTTCATAGGAGTGGTAACTAGTTTGCAATCTTCCATTCTGAACCTCTTTAGCATTTATTTGATATACTTGATTCAAGAAATAAAAATTCCTTGGTTTCTTTGACATATCTGAAGACCCAGAAAGAAGGATAGTTCTTCAAGTAATGACATTTCAAAATCATTCTGCATATACTTTGCAAATTTCTCGCTTAACATGTCATTAATACTTCCAAAAACAATATCATCAACATAAATTTCGATTAATAAAATACTGCCTTGAGTTACCTTGATGTAGAGGTTGTTGTCTGCGCTTCCTTTCCATAGTTCATAGGGATTTTTGTCATTGTTGTTTCTGAGCATTACTCTGCTTTGAATGTGAACTGTTGTATGCACTACATGTGTCCAAAAAATATCTATCAATTTGGAATCCATTAGCATTGTTCGTACCATTTCCTGTGTAATTATCATCCATTATGATAATGTTCATTTGTCTTTGAACCACTCTCTAAACCAATCTAGGAATCCATGCTCTTGTCCACTTTCATATATATGTCCAAACTTGGTAATTTTTTTTACGAATCCATCTCTGTCCACACTGTCCATGACTCTACTTGCACAATTTTCCATAATGCTGACCCATTTATCACTATACTATCATGAAGTCTTGATTAATCTATCAAATTGTACTTCTGCTAACTGACTTCTCTGGATCTGTCTTCTCAAACTCTACAAGCAGCTCGAAGGATGATTCTTTGGTCTGTCATAGCTATCGCATAAACTCCCCTTGTCTAATATTCATATTACCTGGGAATATCTAAGCCATATGGCTTAGAACAATTATTTCTCTGATGTGTATTCATCATCATCTTCATTGGTAGATTCATCATCTCTCTAAGATCTAACTTATTTCTTTCTGTCTGTGGATTCATCTTTCACTACAATGCCTGAAATTACAATCTCTTGAACCTGTTCCTTATTTACCTATCCTTCTTTTATTTTAGTTATTTTCCAAACCTTTTTGTATCTGACATCTTTATTTTTCACATATGTTTTTCGGATTATCCACAGTTGGTATCATTTCATCGTCGACGTTTCGAATCCGAATCAGGATTCATCATCAGGACTAATCGTCGAGTTAGAGCTAGCTGATCGTCATCAATTAATACTATAAATGCAGGACAATTAAAGTTATCTAAATTGAGTCGGCTGTCTTTATTTTTAGAATATAATTTAATTTAATAAAAGAGACTTAAAATTAATGGGATTTAAATTAGGGTTTTGCGAAAAAAGATAGTGTGTATAAATATAAAAACTAGTTTAAATGAGGCTTTATATTATTTGTTTAGGGTTTTAGGTAATTTGTTAGGTTTTACTCTTACTTAGTTATTTAATAGTAGTGGTTTTCTTTTAATTATTTATTTGTTTTTAGGGTTTAGTTAATTAGGTTTTTACTTTTAATTAATTATATAGTAGTGTTAGTGTAACTCTAGTGGGGTTATTAGTGGTTAATCTTAATAACAAAGGATAACAATGTGTATTAAATTTAATTTAATAAAAGAGACTTAAAATTAATGGGATTTAAATTAGGGTTTTGCGAAAAAAGCTAGTGTGTATAAATATAAAAACTAGGTTAAATCARGCTTTATATTATTTGTTTAGKGTTTTAGGTAATTTGTTAGGTTTTACTCTTACTTAGTTATTTAATAGTAGTGGTTTTSTTTTAGTTATTTATTTGTTTTTAGGGTTTAGTTAATTAGGTTTTTACTTTTAATTAATTATTTAGTAGTGTTAGTGTAACTATAGTGGGGTTATTAGTGGTTAATCTTAATAACAAAGGATAACAATGTGTATTAATATTGAGGATTACCTATTTAGTTATTTTATTTAAACACTTGGTTTTAGTTATATTTAGTTAATAGAATTGAAAGTGCTATAAGTTAGTGGTAATAATATCTAGTGAGGGTATTAGGGTTTGTAAAAGGATTAGGATTTAGATTAATAAGTGTATTGTCTAGTGAGGGTATTAGGGTGTGTAAAGGATTAGGGTTTAATTAATAAAGTGTGTAGTGACAAGTTCTTAATAAGAATTTTAATAGTAGTATTAGGACTGGATAGACCCCTAAACTTATTCAATTTAAACCAAAACAAGTGGGAAAAGAAAAGGTCGGTGTCAAACCTGATTTGTCCCAGGATGTTCCTTTAATTGGTTGATTAAAGGGTGCCAAAAGATACTTACCTCTAGGCCACCGTCTCTGTTCATGTTGTTGGGGTGCTTGATTATTTCTATAGCTTTTCTTAAGCGTCTTTTGTAGTAGTGACCCTCTTTTGCTAGTATCTTGGTATCCTCAAGGAAAACATGATGTTTGGTTTTGTCGGAGTGTTATGCTAAGGCGGAGGTACGGGTACGTTCCTTTCTAATGTCTACTTCGTGTTCCTTAATCCTTACCTGGAATGATCGTCCAGTTTCACCAATGTAATATTTCCCACATGAACATGACACTTTGTAGATGCCTTTCTCTTGTCGGTTGTCAATAGGGTCCTTTACAGACTTTATTCTTTGTCTGATAGTGATTAGGGGTTTGAAAGAGGTCATAATTTATTTTCTTCTTAAAACCTTGGCAATCTTGTCTGTGACACCTTGAATGTAGGGAAGAAAGGCTCTATTGTTTGAGGTTTGATCATTCTGTATATGAGTCCTACTTTCTTTCTTATCCATTGCCTTCTTGATGTCCTTATCTCTATATCCAATGTTCTTGAAGACCTTAGTTAAGCGATCTATTTCTTCTTTGAGATGTTCCTTGTCAGAAATTCTTGTTTCCCTTGTGGCCATGGTGTTGAGAACCCCCATTTTTTGGGAGGGGTGGTGGTGGGATTCGGCGTGAAGGTAGTTGTCTGTGTGAGTTTTCCTCCTAAAAACTTTGTGCCCAAGTGTACCATCCTGTTTCCTAGTTATAAGCACATCTAGGAAGGGTATGTTATTGTTATCTTCTAGTTCCATGGTGAATTTAATGTCTTCAGAAATCCCATTGAGGTGCTCAAAGAATTTGTCCAGTTCTTCTTTTCCATGAGGCCATATGACGTTGGTGTCGTCCACATACCTTTTCCATCTGGATGGTTTGAGGGGGTATGTTTCAAGGGCATTTTTCTTAAATTTTTCCATGTAGAGGTTGGCTACAATTGGGGATAAAGGGGATCCCATGGCTACTCCGCTTGTTTGCTCGAAAAACTCTCCTTGGAAGCTGAAGAAAGTTGATTTTAGACACACTTCTGCTAGTCTAGCTGTTTGCGGGTCTGCTACCTCCTTTATGACTTGAATGGCCTCGTTCAGCGGGATCTTTGTAAAAAGTGACACTACATCAAAGCTGACGAGCATATCATTTGAATCAATTTTCTCCTCTTTTATGAGTTCCACGAAGTCTCTTGAATCCTTGATGTAGGAGTCTGTTTTGCCGACTAGTGGTCTTAGGATTCCTGCCACGTATCTGGCTAGCTCATAGGTTGGGGAATCGATTGTGTTGACAATTGGTCTTAGAGGGGTTCCTTCCTTGTGGATCTTAGGGAGTCCATAAATTCTAGGGGTAATTTGGCAGCTTGGGGTTAATCATTTTTTCATCCATTCGTCGAGGTTGGAGACTTTAATGGCCTTCTTGACTTCTTTGATAACCATGGATATAGGTTTGTTGTCTAGCTTCTTGTAACTACCAGTCGTGGTGAGATGCTGCATCATTTTGGTGTTGTAGTCTGTTTTGTTCATAACTACTGTAGCCCCTCCTTTATCAGATTTAAGAATTACAATGTTTTCATTGTTTCTTAGGTTCTTAAAAGCTTCTTGTTCCTTTTTGCTGATGTTATTTTTAGGTGGTTTTGCATTCCTGAGGACCATGGCCCAGTCTTGCCTAATGGCATCTTTATCTTCTTCATTGAGATTTTTAATGTTGTCTTCTATGCTGCATACTATGTTTTCAACTAGGACGGTCTTTGGAGCAATGGCGAATCCTAATCCTTTCTTTAGGATATTAATTTCTTCCTTGCTAAGATCCAGGCTGGACAGGTTAACTACTTTCCTGTCATCGTTCGCTGTGGCTTTATCACTTTCATTTGCGTTATCTTTGTTTCCTGCTGCGTCATCGTTTGTTGTGGCTTTATCACTGTTATCGGTGTTATCTTTGTTGCCTGCCGCATCCCTTTTTGTTGCTAGACTTTTTAATTTACGTGCGTGGCATTCTACGGCTTTGCATCCTTCTGCATCTGCCTTCAATGCAGTGCTGGCATCCATTACTGTCCAAAGGTCCATACGAAATTCATGCGCGAGCTGTAGGTGAAGTTTCAGTGTGTTTTTTGATAGAGCGTCCAGTGTTGCACGCGTTCTCCTTAATTCTCCCCGGATTAGGGCACGACTGAGCCGTTCAAAGGCTTTCTGGTTCCATCTGCTATGAATTTTGTGACTGATGAGGACAAAAATCGGGGTTAGGTTATTATCTCTGCATTTTTTAAGGAAATCTAGATCAGTAGCTCGTCTAACAATTTTGATCCGTAGTTTTTCCAGTAAACGGAAATTGTTCCAGGTTTCCCTTCCATACAAGGAAGATATTGTTGTTTTTAAGTTTCTGTGGTGAGGAATTTCACATATGTTTTTTGGATTATCCACAGTTGGTATCATTTCGTCGTCGATATTTCGAATCCGAATCAGGATTCAGCATCAGGACTAATCGTCGAGTTAGAGCTAGCTGATCGTCATCGATTAATACTATAAATGCAGGACAATTAAAGTTATTTAAATTGAGTCGGCTGTCTTTATTTTCAGAATATAATTTAATTTAATAAAAGAGACTTAAAATTAATGGTATTTAAATTAGGGTTTTGTGAAAAAAGATAGTGTGTATAAATATAAAAACTAGTTTAAATGAGGCTTTATATTATTTGTTTAGGGTTTTAGGTAATTTGTTAGGTTTTACTCTTACTTAGTTATTTAATAGTAGTGGTTTTCTTTTAATTATTTATTTGTTTTTAGGGTTTAGTTAATTAGGTTTTTACTTTTAATTAATTATATAGTAGTGTTAGTGTAABTSTAGTGGGGTTATTAGTGGTTAATCTTAATAACAAAGGATAACAATGTGTATTAAATTTAATTTAATAAAAGAGACTTAAAATTAATGGGATTTAAATTAGGGTTTTGTGAAAAAAGCTAGTGTGTATAAATATAAAAACTAGGTTAAATGAGGCTTTATATTATTTGTTTAGGGTTTTAGGTAATTTGTTAGGTTTTACTCTTACTTAGTTATTTAATAGTAGTGGTTTTCTTTTAGTTATTTATTTGTTTTTAGGGTTTAGTTAATTAGGTTTTTACTTTTAATTAATTATTTAGTAGTGTTAGTGTAACTATAGTGCGGTTATTAGTGGTTAATCTTAATAACAAAGGATAACAATGTGTATTAATATTGAGGATTACCTATTTAGTTATTTTATTTAAACACTTGGTTTTAGTTATATTTAGTTAATAGAATTGAAAGTGTTATAAGTTAGTGGTAATA
>ML786780.1:253342-280941 GCA_009831015.1 Picea engelmannii | reverse complement strand
CTTGTACTTGAACATTTAAGTGGGGTAAAAGGAGGTTGCCCCCTCGAAGAGGCTTATTATCTGATATTATCTCTTTTTCAAGGCGTTGAGTACTTTTCTTGAGGTTTTTCTATGCTATATTGATGTTTGGTTCTTAACATTTTACTTCTCAATGTGACAACTTATTCTTCAAGCTTATCAACCTATTCTTATTTCTTCATTATCTGAGACTTCATGACTTCTTCTGTTCATTTTTCTTCTTCAAGATGAATTTTTAATGTGATTATTTCTTCTTCAAGTCCTTTCTCTTCTTGACCAAACTCTGCCTCAAGCTAGTTTAGATCATTAGTTCTTTCCTTAAGATGATCTGTCAATATCTTCTCTCTCATTTTTTCTTCCTCCTTCTGTGTTGCTATGTTGGCTTCCAAATACTGCTTTTGATATTCAATATTTTCTTCGATCTTTTTGGCTTCTTCTAGCCGAGTTCTTAAGTTCTCGATGACCTATTGGGCTTCTTCAAAAATGTGAACACTTTCCTTTTTTTTCATCAATTCTTTCTTGAGTGACTTATTTTCTTCTCTTAGTTCATCTAAAGAACTAATCAATTCTGCTTCATAATTCTCTTCCTTTTCAATTAGTTTTTCTGTCTCATTTCCTTCATGGAATTCTATTTCAAGATGTCCACATTTTTCACAATTAAAGAAAAACAACATACCTCTAGTGATTATGTACTCTTCATCTTATGAATTTGTTTGACATGGTGAACACAATTCTTCTTGATTTGTATCTGCATCTTCTTTGGCATTTTCTGAATCTGCGATGGGTGAATAATATGTCATGTAACTTATCCCAAAGTTCTTTTGTTGATGAACATTTACCAACCTTTTCTCTTACCGGATTAGGTAATCCTTCCCAGATGAAATCCATTGCTATTTTGTTATTCTTCTTCAATTCCTTCTTGGCTGCAATCTTTTCCATTTTTGAACTATCATATCCTGTAACAACTGATAGACAAATATAATGTCCTTGTGCCTATAAAAATAATTTCATCCTTATGCTCCACATCTCATACTAAACCATTCTGAACATTAAACATTGGTATTCCATTCTCAGAATAATCCATGATCTCCTTTCAGTGGTTAAATTGTTTCATGAAGGAACCTCGCTCTGATACCAATTGTTGGATTACTCAGAGGGGGGGTGAATCAATAAGAGAGAAATTTAATCATTTTTCACCATAAAATGCAAGTGTTATATCAATGTAATATCAATGTAGCATTATCATCCAATAGTTGCAGAGTAAATAAACAATGAAAAAAATGAGCAATCACACACATACACAGTACACCAGTGTTTTACATGGAAACCCAAATCGGGAGAAAACCACAAAATATTTTTTCTTATATGTCTTTAAGAATTACATTCATTCGAAGCACCAACTTCCTTTGTTTTTCAGCTGCAACTAGAAGGAGGCTCCAACCCCCTAGTTTTTATGGCTACAACCTGATGGAAACTACAACTCCCCAATTCTATGTCTACAACCAGAAGGAGGCTACAACCCCCTATATTCTCCAGCTACAACTGGAAGGTGGCTACAACCACCTGTCATTGACCCGTCCAACTGCCCTGACGTATAAGTAGAATGATGGAACCATTGTCACACTATCACTGTGAGATATACTGGTGTAAACATGTACCAATAAACCTACACCAAACAACCTGTACCAATAACCTGAACCATGCATCAACCTGTACCTCAACCTGTAATCAGCCTGTACCATAAACAAGTGCATCAACCATGCACTAACTTGTACCAAATAGCCTATAATCAACCTGTACCATAAGCAAGTGCATCAACCATGCACCAACTTGTACCTCAACCTGTACCATGAACAAGTGCATCAACAATGCACCAAACCTATATAAATAACATGTCACAACAACCTATCCAAACAACCTATCACAACAGACTGTCTCATCAATCTTATCAACCAAATTAGATCTACTCACCAAGATCAATCACCAAGACAAATCGCAAAGATGTGCATCAACCAAGCATAACACAACAACTCATAATAATCACCAAGATCAATATGTGCTTCTAATAATATACCAATACAAGTATGCTACATCATCCATAAACAATACTACTAACAAGTTCCTCCAACCATGTAGCAAGTATGTACCAATCATGTATCAACTACTCATCAACTATGAATCATCAAGATGTACCAACATCATCAACTATACACCTCATGTATGTGCCAACTCATCCACTACTTGTCTCAACCATGTACCCAACATGTGTTGGACATAGTGTCATTAATGTGTTTTCATTGATGTCAAACAATAGGACAATATGGAGAGATTAAATCTTAGGAGGGTTAGTGAATAAAGATCAAAGATCAGAAGAGATGACGCGCATTGCAGAAACATGATCAGATCAATTCAGGACTGTTGGATATGAAAGCGCCAGATCAATGACAAGGATATATTTCAAAGAGAGAAAGGAGAATTAAACAACGTGTTATTTCCAATTTCGCAATTATTCTATACCACTAGATCTTATAGACTCAAAGATAGAAAACTATGGTTGATCCACCAAGTGATCATATTAAGTTGTGATTGTCAGATATGCAAGCACAGATCAAGGGAAGAGATTGATTGTGAAGCATGTAGGGAGAATTAAACAATGCGTTAATTCCAATCCCATAATTACTCTAGACCGTCGATCATCACCCGCCAAATAGATCTATGGTTGGCATCAGTTCCACAATCAACGAGCAATTTTTCCATTGCGGATCTCGACGATAATTTTAAACATCATGTCAGTTGGGACCCCACAATCATCCCTGATTGTTGATCTACTCTGGGACCATTTTCAACCAATGGATTAAGTAGAGTGGAAGGATAGGATAAGCAAGGAAAAAGTGATGATATTCTGAATACCCAAATTCCCGATAGTTGTTGGATCACTTTAAGTGGAAGGATAGGATAAGCAA
This sequence comes from Picea engelmannii, assembly GCA_009831015.1. NCBI lineage: Eukaryota > Viridiplantae > Streptophyta > Pinopsida > Pinales > Pinaceae > Picea > Picea engelmannii. Next base: position 277,960 of record ML786780.1, on the reverse strand, counting down.
AGAAGAAGACTCATTGGATTTAAACCAAGGCAAAGAAACATCGCAGATAGATCGAGTCATCTATCTAAGGTCACAATCAATGAACAACATTGATTTCAGGTTAAAATTTGTGAGGAGGTTACACTTCGGGGAATCTCACTTCGGGAGAACTGAGAAGAGGAGAAATCGAATTACCCAAAGTCCCAAAGGCCGAAATACCGAAGTGGATATGAATCATTTGATCAGACGAACACTTCAGGAAGTATCCTAATTGTTATATCAAGGAGAAGAATATGTGCCACATCGGTAGATCTATGTCAACAGACCACGTCAACAAGGACACGTGGCACAGTCAGATAATGACAAGTGTCAAGATGAAATTGACATTTCAAGTACGTGTAAATCATGAATCTGAGTGACACGTGGTAGCTACTCAGCCCATGCCACATCATCAAGTGACATCAGCAAGTTACGTCACTCCGGGAGTTTTACTTCGGGAGTTTCACCACCAGCAAATGACCTAAGTCCCGAAGTCCCGAAGTGGACATGAGTCATCCGATCTGAAGAACAGTTCAGGAGCATTCTCAACCGTTGATCAAGTACAATGGAAGGTTAGCGTAAGTGGAATAGATGAAGTCCCAAAGTGGACATGAGTTGTCCGATCTAAAGAACACTTCGTGAGTATTATCAACCATTGGAGATTATGAACATGTGTCTTTTATTCGAGATATTTGTAAAGAGGTTGCAAGTCGTGAGGGACAAAGTCCCGAAGTACCAGTAGTCGTCCAACTCATCGAGAGATTTGTAAAAAGGCTGGAAGTCACGAGGGATGAAGTCTCGAAGTACCTATAGTCGTCCAAATCATCGGGAGATTTGTAAAAATCCTAGAAGTCATGAAGGACGAAGTCCCAAAGTATCGACAGTCGTCCATCTCATCAGGAGATTAAAACATGACCATTGATTTTGTTAAGTGATCAAGCACTCATTTGGCCTAGCACCTGGTCACCACCTGTGGTCATATGGGATAATAGAAATAAAGGTAAAATATAATACATCACTTAAGTTGATTATCCTGTGGTTTTGAGTTTTCAGTCATATGTAAATGGTTTGAAGGAAGTGCCTCAATAGAACGTGATTTATGTGAGGTGCGATGGTCCAAACGAAAGGACACAATACGTTATATATCACATCAGTTTGAAGATTATATAAATGAGATAGAGTGGTGAGAAGAAAGTGTCTCTTTAGTCTGAATCATAAGATATATTAAATCACATGAGCAAAGAGAGAAGTAGTGAAGACATGACATAAAAGTTTTCCAGATTCAAAAATTAAGGGTGGTTGGGTGGTGCAAGGAAAGGTTGGAGCCTGCAAGGGAGTAGGTGCTTCCTTGTCAGATGCAGCTGACTAAACAGGGGGTCAAAGCCTCCTACCAATTGGTACTGGTGAACAAGGGTGTGGGTGCATCATGATCAGTTGGTGTTGATATAAGAGGAAGAACATCTTCCTTCTATGTAACATGTAAAACAAAATTTTCAGTTAATAGAAAAGTGTTTGTGGTTTTCCCAATTAGGTTCCATGATAAAATTTTGTGTTAAATTTTTTTTTGCATTAAGAAAAGAAAATTGATAAAATTATTGTGTCACTGATTCACCCCCCCCCCCTCTCAGTGACTAGATCTGATCCTTCAATTTGTATCAGAATGGATCAACAGTTGAAGATGTCATAAAAAATCCCCCTATTTGATGGTGAAGACTATGTATTTTGGAGTGTTAGAATGAAAAGCTATATGATGTCCATTGGACTGGAAGTATGAACATTAGTTGAAAAGGGATATGATGTTCCAAAAGCCACTCCCATAGAAGCAGAACACAAGAAAAATTTTGGGAACATGAAAAGGATTTAAACATACTTCAAGCTGGACTGAGTAAGAAAATCCTTGCTAAAGTACTAAACTGTAATAATGAAAAACAACTCTAGGATAAATTGGAAACAATATATGCAGGAGATTCCAAGGTAAAGAGGGCCAAACTCCGGACTCTCAAAGTACAATATGAAGGTATAAAAATGAAGGATGAAGAAAATATCTCAGAGTACTTCAAAAGAGTTGATAATATTGTTAATGCAATCAAAGGTTTGGGAGAAGAAGTGTCAGACAATAAGCTAGTTGAAAAAATACTAAGAACACTACCTAATCTATACAATCCTAAAGTGTCCACTCTTGAAGATCAAGAAAATCTAGATAAACTCACCATGGATGAATTTTATGGAATCCTCATAGACTATGAGTTAAGATTAAGTCATGAGAACCTTTGACAAGGAGAGGCATCCTTCAAGGTTCTCAAGAAAACAAAAAATCAGAAGCAAAAACCTCAATCCAACCATCATGAAGAATCTGATGTAAAAGAAGCCAATTTTATTAAAAAACTTCAGAAAGGATCAGGGAAGTACAAAGGCACGTTGACTTTCAAATGTTTTAACTGTGGTGAGGTTGGCCATTTTTCTTCCAAGTGTCCCTATCCCAAGGAGGACCCTGAAGATGAAGAGGACAAAAATAAACAATACAAGAAGAAGGAAAAACCCAATTACAAGAAAACATTTTACAAAGGGAAAAATAATTTTTACTCAAAAGAAGAAAACAACAGTTCATCAGAGTCTAGTGACAATGATGATGATGAAGTCCTTTTTCTAGGTATTGAAGATCCTAATGAGATAGAATAAATTGAGCATGAGGAAGAGTCAGAAGTTGAAGCAGAGGTTAATATGGAAGGAGAACTTCTTAGTGCCTTGGATGAATTAAGAAGATACAAAACCAGATATAGACAGTTGAAACGTTTTGTAGTTGAACAAAAAGAAAAACATGAACAGAAAGAAAAAGAGATGGAGAAACACATGAGAAACCTGAAAAACCAAATCCTAGAAGCAAATAGGATGGAAGAAAGTCTGGAAAAGTCTCTTAAAGAAAAACAAATAACCTGTGAAAAAATGGAGGAAAAAATAGTTCACCTAAGAAAAGAACTTGATGCAAAATTTGTTCAAACAAGATATGAAAATAGCTCTAAAATATTAGATAAGATTATTACCACACAAAGGGATTCAGGTAATAAAAATGGAATAGGTTATTCTCAAGAAGAAAACCAAGTTAACTCAAAATCTTATGCAACTGCTCTCCTCAGTACTCTCAAGAAGAAAGATGACGAGAAGACAAGTAATGATCATAACTCCAGATGACTACTTCCACCCATCAAAAAGGAATATAAGACAACACCAAAGAAGTTTTATCAAAAAATGTATCCTCACATTTTCTTTGGTTATTGCTTTGCATGCTCTAATTTCGGACACAAAGATATGAATTGTAGAGAACATAGAAGGAAACATTTGAGGGTTAAGAACTATAACCTTAAAGATAACCAAACAGTAAATCAAGTTAAAAGAAGAAACTATAACTCCTTTGCACCTCTACAAGAAGGGGACCTAGAATCCTTCAGATGTCATAATTATGGACATAAAGCCAGTAATTGCAGATTAATGGAAATATCAGAAAAACCAAAGTTCATTAGAAAGAAAAAGAAGCTTTGGAAAGAAAAAACATCAAAGGAGGAATGTATTATTGCCTTAAAAGACCAAGATAAAGAAGATCTCTAGTATTTTGATAGTGGGTGCTCAAAACATATGACTGGAAACAAGGACAAGTTTTTGAACTTAAAGAAACAAAAGGGTAAAGTTACATTTGGTGACAATGCTTCAGGTAACATACTTGGGAAAGGAACTGTGAGTTTGGGAAAAGACAAAGCCAAGAATGTGTTGCTTGTTGAAAAACTGAAACCTAGCCTATTAAGTGTCAGTCAAACCTATGATCAGGGGAACTTTTGCATCTTTGATTGCCAGAAATGTGAGATTAGGAGAGAGAACTCAGGAAAAATCATTGGTACTGCTCCTAGAACTCCTGAGAATGTATATATAATAAATACAAAATTGAATGAGGAGTGTCATATAACTTTAGTAGATGAAAGTTGGCTATGGCATAGAAGGTTGGGGCACATTAACTTTGACAATTTAGTGAAAGTCAACAATCTTGGGGTTGTAAGAAACTTGCCAAAAATCATAAATCCCTCAAATCCTATGTGTAGACACTACCAACTAGGGAATAAAACTAGAATAAGGTTCAAAACAAAAGAATACTCAACCTCAAAACCTTTAGAGCTTGTTCACACTGACCTCTATGGACCTAAAAGGACCAAGAGTTTGCAAGGAGAGTCATACTTTATGTTGTTCATTGATTATTTTACTAGAATGAGTTGGGTATGTTTTCTCAAGGAAAAATCATAAGAACTTAACAAATTCAAATCTTTTAAGACCCTTGTTGAAAATGAAAAGGAGACAAAAATCAAATGTCTTAGATCATACAATGGTGGTGAGTTCACCTCAAAAGATTTTGATCTCTTTTATGAAAACCATGGAATAAAAATACAATTCTCTATTGCCAGAACACCTCAGCAAAATGGGATTGTTGAAAGAAAGAATAGAACAGTTCAAGAGGCTGCAAGGACTATTCTCAATGAAGAAAAATTATCTGATGGATATTGAAGGGAAGATGTAAGCACAACAGTATACATATTGAACAGAGGTTATCTCAGGATTAATAGTAATAAGACTCCTTATGAACTATGGTTTGGAAGAGCCCCTTCGGTAAAATACTTCAAGGTCTTTGGAAGTAAGTGCTACATCAAAAGGCTTGATGAGAATCTTGGAAAATTTGATGCTAGACCTGATGAAGGTATCCTTCTTGGATATGCTTCTACCAAGAAATAATACAAATTCTAAAATCTTAGATTATATAATATTGTTGAGAGTGCATATGTCAAGGTGGATGATTTAAAAACAATAAGGATCAAACATCAAGAGACTATACTTGATAGTGAAGATGAAGATGATGATGAGTGAGTTGGTACACAAGCAGAAGAAGTAGAAGAGAATAAAGAAGAAAGGGAAGAGAATGATATGGATACTAGTGAATATGAGGAAGATATTCAAGAAGAATAGATAAGAGAATAATACCCAAGAAGAGACACAAAGACACCCTCAAGAATGACTCAAAGGAATCATCCTGAGGAACTGATTATTGGAAATAAAAGTGATCGAGTGCCTACAAGAAGACAATCGTTGTATCAGACAAAAATAACACTAATTTCACATATTGAGCCCAAATAAATAAAAGAGGCATGTAAAGATGAAAATTGGGTCAATGCTATGAATGAAGAATTGGACCAGATTGAAAAAAATCATACTTGGGAACTAGTTCCAAGACCAAAAAATAAAAATGTCATTGGAACTAAATGGGTGTATGAAAATAAAATGAATGAGAATGGGAAAGTAATCAGGAACAAAGCCAGATTGGTATGTAAAGGGTATGCTTAGGTTGAAGGGGTAGACTATGAAGAAACCTTTGCACATATGGCTAGATTAGAGGCAATTAGGATGTTCTTAGCTTTCGCCAACTACAAAAAATTTAAAGTATACCAAATGAATGTCAAGCCATATTTTCTCCATGGAAACTTAGAAGAGGAAGTCTATATTGAGCAACCAGAAGGATTTCAATTAACTAACAAAGGAGACTATGTCTATAAATTAAAGAAAGCACTCTATGGGCTAAAACAAGCACCCAAAGCATGGTATGCAAGGCTAGCTTCTTATTTACAAAAACAAGGCCTCAAAAGAGGATCAATAGACAACATTGTTTATTGTAAAATTTTTGGTAATAACATGATTATTGTGGAAGTATATGTTGATGATATTATTTTTGGCAGTGATGATGAAAAAATGAGTAAGAACTTTGCTAGGAGGATGCAGCAAGAATTTGAAATGTCCTTTCTTGGTGAACTGAATTTCTTTCTTGGATTAAAAATAATACAGTCCAATAGAGGATAATTTATCCATAAGTCCAAGTATGTTAAAGATATGCTTAAGAAATTTCAGCTAGAGGATTGCAAACCTGTTAGTACACCTATGACAGTTGAATGCAAACAAAGCAAGGAAGATGAGTCCAAAGTTGTAGATCCAAAACACTACAGATCAATGATTGGGAGTTTACTCTATGTAACAACTTCCAGACGTGATGTCAAGCAAGTTGTTGGGATGGTGGCTAGATTCCAAGTAGCACCAAAAGAGAGCCATGTTCAAGCTATAAAAAGAATCTTTAGGTATTTGAAAGGAACCATATATCTTGGTTTGTGGTACCCTAGAAAGGATTCATTCACTTTAAAATCCTATTCAGATGTAGATTGAGTAGGTTGTGTAGATGAAAGAAAAAGGACAAGTGGAGGATCATTCTTTTTGGGAGAAACATTGGTAGCTTGGATAAGCAAGAAACTATCCTCAATTTCTCTGTCTAGCACTGAAGCTGAGTATATTGCAGTAGTAGAATGTTGCACACAAATAGAATGGATGAAAAAAACCTTAAAAGACATCAAAATAGTGTTTGGAGAACCTACTATTGTCTACTATGATAATACAAGTGTTATAAGTCTCACAAAGAACCTTTTCCAACACTCCAAATCAAAACACATTCCCATTAAATACCACTATCTAAGAGATCAGGCTGAAAATAAGAACATTAAACTGGAATATGTCCCAACAAAAGAACATGTGGCAGATATTTTCACTAAATTGTTAAGAAGATATGTATTTGAATATCTCAAGAAAATATTGGGAGTAATCCCTCTTCCAATCTAATCTTGCAAGAAAATAATGCATCAATTGGCACCAATTCAGGGGGAGACAACAATCAAAATCAGGAGGAGTCATTCAATTATGATAGGAAAAGTATGATTGTAGGTGGAGTTACCTGAGTTCAGATTTTGGTCAGAAGCATACATAAAGACAAAGCTTTACCATAGGGTAAGCAACCATTTTCCTTTGATGTCAAAGGGGGAGAGTAATTTCAGAGGAGAGAAGCATCATCATAGGCGGAGATTGTGTATGAAGTTGGTGTGTTGCCATCAATGACAAAGGGAGAGATTGTTGGACATAGTGTCATTAATGTGTTGTCATTGATGTCAAACAGGAAGACAATATGCAGATATTAAAGCTCAGGAGGGTTAGCGAATGAATATCAAAGCTCAGAAGAGATGTTGGCATAGGGGCAGACCTAGGGTTCAACTCTAACAGCACACCAACAAGCCCTAACTATTGGCCCTTTCAACAACACCTGTGGAGCAGATGTAGTCTCACCCGAAGTAGTAATAGGGGGTTGTAGGACATAGGTGTCTACAACCAGAGGAAATGCAAGTGGATCCAAAAGAACAACATAGAGAGATCTATTTATTCTTTACCAAGATTAAACCTACTTCGCACAGTTATATTCTAGATCTAACACAATAACACAAAAATAGAATAACAGAATCAAAATACACAGCATCAACCATAGAGACAAAAAATATGCATGGTTCACCCTCTCCCTAGGGCTAAGTTCACATAATTGCGTTTCTTGATATTATGTGAAAACATACAGTTCTATCTACGCTCTTAGCTTGCAGATCTCTCTCTCTTTCTCTTCTTCTCTCCCCTCCCTGCGCACCCAGCTATAGGGTTGATCTTCGCACCCAACTGAAGATCTTACAATACCAGAGTTCTCTCTCACAAAAAAAATCACTCTCTCAACCCATAACGATGAACAACCAACACCGAACCTAGAAAAATCCCATCCCAATTCCTCTAGACCTTTATTTATACATTACAATGACTCTCAGATAGCCTTAGGCTGAAACCTAGGTGTCAAAACCCTAAATACCAAAACCCTAGGTGTCTGAAACCCTAGGTCAACTTGACCCACATTTTCCAGGCTTCACCAACCTGTCTTTTCATATTTCCCGTGAGGTGCTCCAAAGCATCCATTGGTGGCTTTTTCTGCTTGCCAAGTTGTCCACGATCCATCTTCCTTGTCAATCTGTCCTCCTCAATCTTCTCGTCCAACTACTCATTTTCCCTTACTTCACTCCTTCTTGTCCACTCCTTTGGCCACTTCGACCCATTCTCGGTCAATATGCTTTCCATGCAATTCGTACTTCATCTTTTCTCTTCCTTTTTCTTTGCTTTCTTCATTAATCCTTAACCAAGGGCCAACAGGCCCCCAACACTCACATGTGACTCATCCCAAGGCACTATAGGTCTGAACCTTCTGTTTTACTTCGACTTTAGACTACGCGGAGAAGCCTGTGATTTTTTCTCTATCCCTACCCACTGTGTGCAGACTGTCTTTTCTGTGTCTGGTACCCAGTTTCAACTACACCTAGTACCTAGACCCTTCTTCTTCTACATTTACCGAGAGTTGTGAGGCAGTTGGTTGTCATAGTACAATTTTAGTTGTCTCCCATTTACCAAACCTTCCTTCCATTCTCCATTCAATGTCTTCAACTACACAGCTCCTCCTTCTGTAATATAGGCAACCTCATATGGACAAAGCCAATGTGTCTTGAACTTCCCTGTATTCTTCAAGAACTTGTTGTCATATACCAATACCAGATCTCCTTATTTGAAGGATTTCTTCTTGATGTGCCTGTCATGGTAAGCCTTTTCTCGTTCTTTCTGTTCCTGCGGATGGAATCCTGCAATAAATCTATCTTCCTCTAGTTCTATCAACTGCACAAGCCTATTTTTCACAGCACCAATGCCATCCATGTCTATGAATGCTACAATTTTTAAGCAAGGAACTAAATATTACATAGGTACAACTACTTCTAGACCATAGACCAACTTAAAGGGAGTCTACATTGTCAGCTTCTTGCAAGTGGTTCTATATTCCCATAACACTGTTGGTACTCTCAAATCCCAATCATCTATATTCACACTGCAAATCTTCATCAACATTGTCTCCAAGATCTTGTTAAAAGCTTCGACTGTACCATTCGCATGTGGATAGTATGGAGTGCTCTTCTGATGATGAACTGCAAATTCCTGAGTCAGGGCTTCAATAGTCTTATTAATAAAATGTGTACCTTGATCACTCATAAGGGTATTTAGGCATCCAAACCTTGTTATGATATCCTCAAATATGAACCATGCAGCTGTAGTTGCACTATAGTCCTTAACTGCTCTTGCTTCTGCCCATCTGGTCAAATATTTTTTCACAGTGATTATGTATCAAGATCCTGTGTGCTTTCCTGGTGGGTTTATAGGTCCCATGAAATCAATGGCCCATTTCTCAAATGCCTATAATGTTAGCTGAGGTGCTAAAGGCATCTCATCCCTTCTAGAAGGTTTCCCAACTCTTTGGCATACATCACAAGATTTGTGGTATTCCTTAGAATCTTTGTGTAAAGTGGGCCACCAGAGGCTAGCTCTAAGAACCTTCTGTGATGTTTCTTTTCCTGCATAGTGTCCTCCTGTGATGCCTTCATGTGCTTCTACCAGAATCAATGGTCTTTCTTCCTCCATAACACATCTCCGCAAGATCTCATCAGGTCCCATCTTATATAGTTGTCCAACTATAAGTGAAAAATATGCAGCACGAACTACCAGTTGTTTCTTCTAAATGATTGTATATTCGCGAGGTGTCATTCCTATAGATAGGAACTAAACTATCTCGGCGAAGTGATCATCAATATTTTTGATGGCTAGTAACTATGCATCCAGTAGTGTATCCTCCAAACTGGTAGGTTCCTCTCCATGTTCTAACCTAGACAAGTGGTCAGGTCCCTTGTTCATTCTCCCTAGCTTGACCACAATCTCAAAATCATATTCCTAGAATAACAGTAGCCATATGCATCTCCTTCCCCCCAACACCGGCTTGCTGACTAGGTATTTCAGTGCAGAGTGATCAGTGAACATATTAAAGTTTCCTTCCAACAAGTAGTGATGAAATTTCTGCAGTGCATACACCAGTGGTAGTGTAATTTATCTCAGCTGTAGAGAGCTTCCTGATAGCAAAGGATAATGGGTGGTTTATATATCCTGCTCCTGGTTGTGCTAACACTACTCCTAATGCAATAGATGATGCATCAACATGCACATGAAATTCCTTACTCCAATATGGGAAAACCAGAATAGGTGTAGTGACCATTTCCTGTTTCAATGTGTCGAAGCTAAACTGACAATCTTCCTTTAAAATCTTCTCCATGGGTGTTTTTATCTATGCATATCCCTTGATGAACTTTCTGTAGTATCCAGTATGTCCCAGTGCAATGCTCAACTATCTAACCGAAGTAGGAGGGGGTAGATCAACAATAATGGAAATCTTGGACGGATCTACCAGCAACCCCTGCTTACACACTATATGGCCTAGCAACACTCCAAAGGGTGAAAAGAAGATACACTTCTTTAGGTTTAGGGCAATCTAACATTGCATGCACTTATCCAACATTAGTCTTAAACATTCAATATGATTTTGCAATAAGCTAAAAATAGTCCAGTCATCAAAATATGCTTCTAGGAATTTATGTAAAAATTCCTTGAATGCTTTGACCACCACCCTAGAAAAGATGGTTGGTGCATTCTTCAATCCGAAAGGAATCAATGTGTACTGGTAGGATCCCCATTCTGTTGCAAATGTGGTCTTATGGCAATCTTCCTTGGTAATCCTTATCTGGTGATAACCTAAAAATCTATCTGTGAAGGAGTAAAATTCCTTTCCTCCGACATTATCTAACACTTCGTCAATAAATAGTGTAGGTAATGGATCATGTAAACATGCATCATTCAGTTTCCTCAAGTCTACATAGATTCTTATCTCTCCTCTCTTGTTATCTTGAACCACCATAGGGCTAATCCATTTTGACTCTTAAACAAGTTCTGTGATTCCTACTTCAAACATTTGGTCTAATTCAATCTTGACTTTCTTCTTATACTTGGGATTCAATCTGTAAGGTCTCTGCTTGACTAGCCTTGCATCTAGTTTCAAGGGGATATTCATTTCTCCCATGGGCCCTTTACTGCCCTTCATGTCAGTGAAATTGGTTGGAAACAAGTCTGATATTCATGTAGTAGTTCAATGATTTTGTCAATAATGGCATCATCCCAATAATCTCCAACATTTGCGAGCTTAGGTGCTTGCTCTATTCCAATATTAACTTTCTTGATTTTGATTGGCTATCCAATAAAAGGTAGTTCAAATCCTAGTCCCTCTATGTCTCTTTGTCCTTTTGTTTCTGCGAGGTTCACATTCCTAGGATCATCGTCTTCATCAACATTGATATTGTAACAACCTTGCAATTTCTGAAGAGGTGCAGTCCATTCATCTTCTTCTTGCCCAACAGGGAGGTTAGGTGCCTCCTCAAAGACTTTCTGTCTTACAACTTGTAAAGCTTGATCTACTGTAGGGTACTGACTTTCAAATAAAAATGTAGCTACAAATTTATGAGTCATACCGTACCAATCTACAGTGGTGAGGTGCAGTTCTTCTTGAAGATACCGATTGATAGGGGTTGTGTCCAAAGTGTTAATGAATTTATGCACCCACTGTTCCTGAGGAATGTTTCTCTAGGCCTCCTCACAACTTCACACATGGTTCTTTGGATAGCTCTGACCTGTGTATTGAACTTCACACCCTTCGACCTGTTCTAAAAAGCGCATTCTCATCAAAATGTGACATTGCACCCATTCCACGATGTTCTTCTTGTGCATTCCACACCATCTTGCTGGAATTTCTTTCAAAGCTTCATCTAGTGCCAACAGTCTCTATTGTACTGTTACAATTTCTTCAAATTCCAATAAGAAAGTTTCTAAATGATTTAAGCCATCAAATGTGGGTAGATTACTTACTTCTGAGCCAATCCAACGAACTTCCCTGGTCAATCTGGCACATCTTTGCATGGAAACTTCATACATTTTGTTCTGCCAGTTATCTAGTGCTTATTCTAAATCTGATGAGAATGCGTTGTCACCTCACCAGCTTAAATTTCCATCTATTGTAGGTTTAATGTAATCTTGTTTCCTTGCTATCAATTTGTATATATTCTCTAGTTCATAAGAAAGGTCTTATTCTCTGATGGGTTATGTGTATCTGCGACCTCATCAGGATCAAGAGGTGCAATGACCCTAAGGTCATCACCTTCAAATTCCATTCTTATTTTATTTAAGTCAACAACAATGGAATTTTTGAAAGCCCAATCAATTCCTAATAGTGCAGGATAAGGGCAATGATCGTCAACTATCTCAATCACCTCAAAGTCTGCAAATGTCCTTACCCCGTTGATGTCCACAGTGACATGCTCTAGTCTTCCAAAGGGGCTTACTGCCTATTGATTAGACATCCTGAGCCTGATAGGGGAATAAATCAACTTAGGTTTTCCCATGAGTGCCTAGGTCTGCTTCGTCATAACATTGAATTATGACCCTAAGTCGAGGACCACATAATCTATGTCATAATCTCCAATCTGAGAATTAAGGTGTAGTTCCTTATTTGTCCTTCTCTTTCTGGATACTTGATGTACCGATTTATTTAGCCAAGGATCTATCTTACCTATCTCATACTGTCTGATCAAATTTTTTAGTTCTTGTACAACTCTTTCATCCTTAATCAAATTAGTGCAAGCACATAAGATTTCCATAAGCTGTCTTACCTCTTTTCCTTCTCTAGGCGAAGCAGACTGATCAAATTCTAGAGGCATTCCACATTCTCTCAATTTTGGTTGTGTCTTTGATGAAGAAGCATGATCTCTTCCAAATTATTTTCTTGCCTCTTCAAATGTCTACTTTTCTTTTCTTGGATCAAAAACTTGTGTCTTCTCTACAGCTCTTCTAGCCCTTGATTCTTCTGTAGTCTTTCTTGGGGTCACTCTTTCTTCTCCTGTAACAATGCCTCCTCTAGTGATAAAAATGACTCTGGGATTCTCTATGTGGAGTTCTGCTGAGATTAGTTGTACTTTATGGTTTCCTCCTCGTCTCTCCTGAAGTTTGTCTAACAACATGGGACAATATTCAATAACATGTTCAAATGAGTTGCAGTAGCCACAAGTGGTACAAGGGTTCTAGCAGTCCCTCACCAAGTTTCATGGTTGTGCACAATTATAATAAATGATCTAACCTCGACATCGACCTATGCCTTCTCCTCGTCCTCTTCCTCTTAATCCACTGTGAGGGTTGAAGTTTCCTCTTCCTTGGTAATTAAACTACGTAGTATTTCCCTCGTGTTGCATTTATCCTTGGATTCTATATGTGTCTCTTGACCTTTCATGCAAGAGATCATAAACTCTACAATCCTTCTCATCATGAACCACAGATTTATAGAATTTGTAGTAGAGGTTGGTATGTGTCTAGACATATTTTTGCATGTAATAGCATTCACCAGGGCGATGTCTATTTCTACATACCTCGCACCAGGATAGAGTAACCTGCTTCAAATGTCTTAGAGCTCTAGAAGCCAAGTATTCATGAAATAGGGGACAATGATCCTTATCATGGCCCTCTGATTTGATTATGATACACCATATGTCTTCTCTTTTATCTTTTCCCTTGTCTTTCTTCATATCTTCAACCTGCAAAAATAAGCTAGTTAGCTGACTCAAAATTTGACTCATACCTGAGCTGGATTCTCCCATTGGGGTTGATTCTAGTTTCATGGTGATCTCCAATGCCTCATCCTATGAAGAAACCTTTTGCTGCATCATAGGAACTCTGATGTGTGGTAGGAGGGCAGCAATGAGCCATTCCTTGTTCTGCTCGTCTGGGATCTGAAAACTCAATCGTCCTGTCAAGGTATTAAACCTCTGATGAAACTCCCAAATAGGTTTAGCTACTCTCTTCTTGATTTATTTCAGTTCTATAATGCACTGTGACTCCGACTTTGGTTTCTTAAATTCTGCACTCAACGCAGTCTTGATCTTGTTCAATGGTTTAGGCTGTGCAACTCCTTTAACAAACTTCATGTACCATCTCAGTGTGCGGTCTCTCAAGGTAGTACTAAACTGATCTCTCTTAACTGCTTCATCATTGACTTTCTTAATACTCCGTACAGCCTCGCATAAGAACCAGTGATGATCAAGATCTTCAGATCCATCTGCCCTAAGGATAGGTAGCCTCATTTCATCTGACATAGATCTTCCTAGGTTTCCTGACTGAGTATGTACTGAACTGCTGGTAATAGTGCTCTGAGTGCTTTGATAACTCTAGCTACTCTAGTTACTTAATGTTGCTAAAACAACAGGAGGAGTAATAGTACATACTTCAACAGGTTGTGTAGTTCCTGAAGTTTTTGATTCTTCTAGGTGAGGTTCTTCAATCTTTTCTTCCTCTGGCCGAGTGGACCTTGAATGTTCCTCGGTCAATAACTCTTCTTCTTCTCCACTGTAGAACCCTTCTTCCTGTACTAGTGGCTTGTGACTCTGCTCAAACAGGTTCGCAACAGGAACTTCTCTGAATGCTCTCCCACTGCGTGTGTGTCCCACCTCTGTGTCGCTCTTGCTGTCTGAGTTCTTGAAAATTAGCCTTTCAATCTGACCAACTACTGTATCTTCAAGATGTTCTTTTCATGCAATAGCATCTTGATCTTTAACTTAAAAAAGTGTAAATTTTTTCCTCTTGGTCCCTTAAAGAAATATCTCTCTGCTTGGTTGTATGACTCTACTCTATCAATAAAAAACTCAGTGATGTGCCCTCCAATGGTGCTATCAAACCAATGATCTACTTCTCTTGACATAGTGTTATCAACTCTCTTGACCTTCTTGATCAACGCCAACATCCAAACCACAGGTGGTCAAGATCTGATCTCAAACTGGGTATCTGCTAATCTGGCTAACCACTCGTATAGATCCTTGTGAATTCCTCCAAAGAAAATCTCATGTATATCAGTAAAGATATACCTTCCCAACCAATCCTATGTACTAAGAATAGGGTTTTTTTTCTGAGATTCAACGAAGTCCTTTTCTTGTTCTTCTATCCACTTCTGAATCTCTATCTTTGATGTAAACCACCTTGACATTCCCTCAAGAAGATATTGGTCCCGAAAATGGAACCATTTGTTGGCACAGGGGTAGACGTAGGGTTCAACTCTAACAGCGCACCAACAAGCCCTAACTATTGGACCTTTTCGCAACACCTATGGAGTAGATGAAGTCTCACCCGAAGTAGCAATAGGGGGTTGCAGGACACAGGTGTCTACAACTAGAAGAAATGCAAGTGGATCCAAAAGAACAACACAGAGAGATCTAGTTATTCTTTACCAAGCTTAAACCTACTTTGCACAGTTATATTATAGATCTAACACAATAACACAACAAAAAAATAACAGAAGCAAAGAACACAACATCAACCATAGAGACACAAAATATACGTTGTTCACCCTCTCCCTAGGGCTACGTCCACAAAACTATGTTTCTTGATATTATGTGAAAAGATACAGTTATATATGTGCTCTTAGCTTGCAGATCTCTCTCTCTTTCTCTTCTTCTCTTCCCTCCCTATGCACCCAATGACAGGGTTGATCTTCGCACCCAACTGAAGATCTTACAATACCAGAGTGCTCTCTCACAACAACAATCACTCTCTCAACCCACAATGATGAACAACCAATAGAAAACCCAGAACGAACCCATCCCAGGTCCTCTAGACCTTTATTTATACATTACATTGACTCTTAGACAGCCTTAGGCTGAAACCTAGGTGTCAAAACCCTAAATACCAAAACCCTAGGTGTCTAAAACCCTAGGTCAACTTGACCTGCATTTTTCGGGCTTTGCTAGCCTGTCTTTCCGTCTTTCCCACGAGTTACTCCAAAGCATCCATTGGTGGTTTTTTCTTCTTGCCAAGTTGTCCATGATCCGTCTTCCTTTCTGATATATCCTCCTCGATCTTCTCATCCAACGACTCATTTTCCCTTACTTCACTCCTTGTTTTCCGCTCCTTTGGCCAATTCGACCCATTCTCAATCAATATTCTTTCCGTGCAGTTTGTACTTCATATTTTCTCTTCCTTTTTATTTGCTTTCTTCCTTAATCCATAACCAAGGGCCAACAAGAGATGATGTGCATTGCAGAAACATGATCAGATCAAGTCATGACCATTGGATACACAAGCACCAGATCAACAACATGGATAGATTGTAGAGAGCAAAGGAGAATTAAACAACGTGTTATTTCCAATCCCACAATTATTCTAGACCGTCATATATTATAGAATCAAATATCGACAACTATGGTTGATCCACTAAATGATCATATTAAGTCGTGACCGTTGTATATGCAAGCAAAGATCAAGGGCAGGGATTGATTGCGAAGAATGTAGGGAGAATTAAACAACGCATTAATTCCAATCTTGCAATTAGTCTATACTGTCGATCGCCACCCGCCAAATAGATCTATGGTTGGCATCAGTTCCATAATCAACGAGCATTTTTTCCATTGCGGAGCTTGACGATAGTTTTTAACGTCGTGCTAGTTGGGACTCTGCAATCATCCTTGATCGTTGATATACTCCGAGACCATTCTTGACTGATGGATCAAGTTAAGTGGAAGGATAGGATAAGAAAGGAAAAAGGGCTGATATTTTGAATACCCAAATTCCTGATAGCCATTGGATCACTTTAAGTGGAAGGATAGGATAAAAAAAAAAGAAGACCCGTTGGATTTAACCAAGGAAAAGAAGCATTACAGAGAGAACGAGTTGTCGATCTAAGATCAAAATCAATGAAAAACCTTGATTTCGGGTTAAAATTTGTGAGGAGGTTACACTTCAGGGAATCTCACTTCGAGAGAACTGAGAAGAGGATAAATTGAATTACCCGAAGTCCCGAAGGCCGAAATCTCGAAGTGGATATGAGTCGTCTGATCAGAGGAACACTTTGGGAAGTATCCTGATCGTTATATCAAGGAGAAGAATATGTTCCACATCAGAAGATCTATGTCAGCAAGGACACGTGACATAATCAGATAATGACAAGTGTCAATATGAAATTGACATTTAAGGTACATGTAAATCACGAATCCGAGTGACACGTGGCAACTACTCGGCCCGTGCCACATCATCAAGTGACGTCGGCAAGTTACATCACCCCAAGAGTTTTACTTCAAGAGTTTCACCACTAGCAAATGACCTAAGTCCCAAATTCCCAAAGGCCGAAGTCCCTAAATGGACATGAGTCGTCTGATCTAAAGAACACTTCGAGAGCATTCTCAACCATTGATCAAGTACAGTGGAAGGTTAGCATAAGTGGAATATCTGAAGTCCCGAAGTGGACATGAGTCATCTGATCTAAATAACACTTCAAGAGTATTCTCAACCATTGGAGATTATGGACACACATCTTTTATTCGGGAGATTTGTAAAAAGGCTACAAGTTGCGAGGAACAAAGTCTCGAAGTATCGACAATCATCCATCTCATCGGGATATTTGTAAAAAGGATGGAATTTGTGAGGGACAAAGTCCCAAAGTACCGATAGTCATCCAACTCATCAAAATATTTGTAAAAAAGGATGGAAGTCACAAAGGACGAAGTCCCAAAGTACCGGCAGTCGTCCATCTCATTGGGATATTAAAATGTGATTGTTGATTTTGTCAAGTGATCAAGCACTCACTTGGCCTAGCGCATGGTCACCACCTGTGATCATATGGGATAAGAGAAATAAAGGTAAAATATAATACATCGCTTAAGTTGATTAGCCTGTGGTTTTGAGTTTTTGGTCATGTGTAAATGGTTTGAAGGAAGTGCCTCAACAGAACGCGATTTCTGCAGTATTAACAGAGATTATGTTAAGTTAAATCAAGAGGTGTGATGGTCCAAATGAAAGGACACAATACATTATATCTCACACCCGTTTGAATATTATGTAAATGATATAGAGTGGTGAGAAGAAAGTGTCTTTGCAGTCCGAATAAGAAGATATATTAAATCACAGAAGCAAAGAGAGAAGTAGTGAAGACATGATACAAAAGTTGTCCAGATTCAGAAATCAAGGGTGGTTGGGTGGTGAAAGGGCAGGTTTGAGCTTGCAGAGGAGTAGGTGATTTCTTGTTAGTTGCAATTTACTAAACAAGGGGTTGGAGCCTCCTACCAGTTGGTGTTGGTGAACAAGGGTGTGGGTGCATCTTGATCAGTTGGTGCTAATCTAAGAGGAAGAACATATTCCTTCTATGTAACATGTAAAACAAGTTTTTGCAGTTAATAGAAAAGTGTTTTTGGTTTTCCCAATTAGGTTCTACGATAAAATATTGTGTTAAAATTTTGTTTGCATTAACAAAATAAAATTGATAAAAACTATTGTGTCACTGATTCACCCCNTCAGTGACATGATCTGATCCTTGAACATGTACCTCAACCAAAATCCCTTATCAATTTCATCATACAAATCTGATTTGTACCTCTATAATAGACCTGGTGTATATGATCACATACCCACAAACCTTCCTTAACTTAAACAACAAGAGACTAGCATTTTCATCAAACTTTACTTTAGTCTCACATGACTAATTTTGGATTAGTCAAAAACCCTAACTTGAAATAATCATAACTATGTACCTGTAATGAATAAATATATGAAAATGGTACACAATGTTCTTTAGTGTCTTTTTTGTAATTCCTCCAGATTTCACTACTTGGAACCTCTCAAAAAAGGAGTTATAGCAAAAATGACATACCTTGTTGAATTCTGGATTATTCTAGAGAGTGAACTTGTAGAGCATGCCCCACAAGGAATATTTGTTGTATGGATCTGAAAATTGTACACAACATACTACATATGGTACTCTAACAAATACATTTGGTATTACTAAATTTGGATCTGTTATGAATATGTTATGACATTTTTACCCGAAACACTTGTTTTAGATTAGTTTCAGGACTAGCCACAAACCCTATTTTCCATGACGTGTAACTCCAAAAATACAACGACCCACAAGATGAAATTTGTATCATATATACTTGAATATGTTTCCTCAATGGCCTCCCAATTTCATGGTCTGAATCATTTTATAAAAACACTTATTGCGAAAATGGTGAGATGACCTGTAAATAACATACCTTAGAAAGCATCATCAAAATAATTTATCCTCCCTTGAATTTCGGCCTTCTTTACTTCACCTTCCCTCTAAAATTCGTCTTAGATACAATTTGGTTACCTCTTTCACCTATATATATTCAATATTCTCAAGTGTCATTAAAATGAGAGAGCCTTGCCTCTTATTTATACTTTCATGTAGCTTCCTCAAGGGGTTACCTTTTAACCATATTAACCCACTTTCCCTATTTTAGGGTTAACCCACTTCTAACCACTTGTAACTTAGTAATTTCTCCATTAACTTTATTATTTAAATAATTTATTTTTTATTCACTTTGACTTATAGTACACTCATCACTTCACTTTATTATTTACCTTCTAAAATCTCTTAAACCACTTTGACTACTTTGACCTTTTGGGGCTTTTAGATGACTCATGAGGGTTCTCCAACTTCACATGGCCTTAACTCTCTAAACGTGAGGAGTTATGTGACATTCCAAATACCACTATAAATGGCATGACATGTAATATCCATCTAGAATAGCCTTGCCTGGAAATATATCAAAACTCATACCATTATCCATCAAACAAACTTGGGTCCATTACCCAAACCTGGGTTCTCCAACTTCTCATGGCCATAACTCTCTGACCGTGAGGAGTTATGTGACATTCCACATACCACCGGATATGGAATGACATGTACTATCCATATAGAATATTATTACCTTCAAATATATTAAAACTTATACCATTATACATGAAACAACCTTGGGTCCATTACCCAAACCTTTGTGCTACCAGAATTATCTATCGGACTTTCTCCAAGGGTTGACATCGATCACTAAGGGTTGACATCAATCTACAATATCACTCTCCAATGGTTGAAATCAATGACAACCAACAACTCATACCAACTTTCCATCAACCTAATCCAAATGTCTGACAGTTGGTTTACATAAGGTGTTCCCCCTTGAAGGTGTATGTAAGGGTTGCATGCTTGGGAAGCATCATCAGGCACCTTTCGACTCTGGACAAGTGTGGTGAGAACATAACCTACTGGAACTGCTTCACAATGATGTTTTTTCTATTAAATTACCTCCATTGGGAGGTGCAAGGTACATTTTGACTTTCATTGATGATTTCTCTCATTTCACATGGGTCTTTTTCCTGAAGAATAAAAATCTTGTCTTTGAGAAGTTCAAATAATTATGGTACTTTACTCAAAAGAAATGTGGTCGACCCATTAAGTTCTTGAGATCAGACAATGGTGGTGAGTATGTCAATCGACTCTTTGAAGATTACTTGCTTCGATCTGGTATTGATTGGCAGAGGTCGGCTCCTCACACACCACAACAAAATGGAGTTGCAGAATGCAAGAATTGGACATTAGTAAAAATGGCTAGATGTATTATGTAGGCCAAAGACCTACCTCCTTGCTTCTAGGATGAAGTGGTGTATTGTTCCAATTATCTTCTCAATTGCATCTCGACTCAATTATTTCCTTCCATGAGTCCATTCAAACAATGGTATGGGAAGAAACCATCTATTGGACACCTCTGTGTGTTCAGATGTGTTTCCTGGGCTCACATTCTTGATGATTTTATAAAGAAACTAGATGTAAATATTCATGCTTGTGTCATGAAGGGATACTATAAAGAGTCAAAATCCTATTGACTGTTTGATCCTATCCAATGACAAATGATTATCTGACACAATGTTTGGTTTGATAAGAAGTCTTCCAGAATCAAGTTGTTGAATGCCTCCTCTGGATTGCTTCAAGATTCTCCCCTTGATGCTAGTTTTCTTGCTCGTCTCTTCAGTTATTTGACTAGTACATCGAATATTATGCCTATTTCAACTCGATCATCGATCTCTGAGTTGAATAGTACAACATATTATGTTTTGATTGGTCCACTGACTGCAAACCCTCCGACTTCTGATCCTTCTCCTAAAATGAACCAAAACTCACCTATTTCTTGTCTACCTTGTTGGGATGCCATGACCATTGAAGCAACTGAATCTGATGCTAGAGATGCCTCCTACAGACGAAAAACACAAAGTCAGAAGAAACATGCCAATGTTTCCCTCATGAATTCTGTCCTTAAAACCTATGATCTTGTTACCTACTATGATGCTAAAGGACGACCCAAATGGGAACAAGCCATGAAGACTGAGATTGATTCCTTGTCGAAGAATCAAACCTGGGACTTGGTTCCCCGACCTCATGGAAAGAACATTGTGAAGTGTCGATGGGTCTACAAGACCAAATTTACCTCTGAAGGTGTTGTTGAGCGACATAAAGCATGCATTTTCGTGAAGGGATTTTCTCAACAGGAAGGTATTGAATACACTGAAAAATTTGCTCCTATTGCAAAGATGAACTCAGTTTGCTTAATTTTTTCCCTTCCTACTCATTTTGGATGGTAGCTTCATTAGATGGATGTGAAGAGATATTTTCTTCATGAAAACCTCTCTGAAGAAATTTATATGGAACAACCACCTGGATTTTTGATGGATTCCAATTTGATTTATCGACTAAATAAGTTTTTTTATGGTTTGAACCAGGCCCCCCAATCCTGGTATGCTAATATTAAAAGTTTCTTTCTTCGGCTAAGCTTCAAATGATATGAATTTCTTCACAATATGTATGTTCTCCACTCCAACAGAGACACCTTGATTATTGTTGTATATGTCGATGAATTAATCATTACTGGAAATACTAATGCTCTCATATTTATATTGAAGAAATAACTTGTTGACGCCTTTGACATGACAGATCTTGGCACTCTACATTATTTTTTGGGTCTTCAAGTATTACCACTATGTTATGGCTTTTTTATTTCCCAATATAAATATGTAATGGATCTATTGACACATTTTAGGATGGTTGATTGCAAGCCTTGTGCCACTCCTTTTTAGTCTAGAGTGAAGCTTACTAAAACCTATCAAACCCCCATTTTAAATGCTACACTCTATCGAAAACTGGTCAGAAGTCTTATTTATATTTTTTGTTATTAGTTTGGTTTCTTAGTTCATGCAGGATCCCATAGAAATCCATTGGAAATAAGTCAAACACATTGTTTGATATCTAAAGGGTACCCTACACTTTGGTATCAAATATTGTGATAGTTCATATTTAATAGTCGGCTTCATGGACTCTAACTGGGTTAGCGATGGAGATGACCGGAGGTCCATTTCTGGGTACATATTTCGCTATAGCATTGGACCTTTGGTGTGGTCATGTAAGAAACATAAGGTACTCTCTTTGTCGACCACCAAAGTAGAATATTGTGGCGTTGTTCAAGCATGTACTGAAGTAGTTTGGATTCATCAAATTTTGGGTGAGCTTGGATTTCATGTTCATACCTTGACTACAATATTCTATGTTAATCAAAGTGCCATATGTTGACTCTTAAAATCATCATGAATTCACCATCCTGTAAAGAATTTCAACGTATATTTTTTGAAAAAATTATATATATATATATATATATATATATATATATATATACACACACACAAAGTAAACTAATAAGTTGGACCCCCTATAGTGTTGTTTAACAAATTCAAAGAGGATCCCATTAAAAGGATACTTGGGAACTGATGTGATTGGAAGGCATACATTTTTTTTATACAACATGAGCTTGGTATTTTCTTCTCAGTACAGGTGATTGATAATAGTTTGCATCAAAATATTACTAAAATTCCCTATGTGTTGACGAACAAATTTGACATGCCGTCAACTGGAAGAATAGATCTGGACTGGGGTTGTCTAAATAACACAAGTTGTTTGGTGTAACCTATTCTTAAGGGTTTAATGGCTCCGTTAGCACACTAGGGTCCTAAAGATAGAAAAATAAAACAAACTAACTAAAGAAAAGATTCTAACAATCAACACAATAATTACAAATATTTATATAAGAATGTGAATATACAAATGATTATGAACAGTTTATATACAGTTTACAAGGTTTGCATGAAATCTTGTGAAAATGATTGTTTGATAAAGTTCAAGAATCAAATATGAACAACACTTATTTTTTTATTTTTTTTAAGATATTAAACGAATAAATACTAAATGAATACGATTGAAACAGTGACACAAAAACATTCAAAACTAATTAATGTAATCATTGTTTCATTCATAAACAACTTAACTAAATAACACAAAGAATAACATGTAGTTGATCAATGAAACTGGTATTATCTTTATGTGTTGTATGAGCTCCTGCATGTACTGTTGTTAAGGGAAACCTATAACAAAACAATACTAGCACTTCCAGAATACATTCAAAGAAGTATTTGATATTGGAGTAAATTAATAACAGGAAAACAACTAATTAAAAATCATGTGATCTTAAGATAATCAATATTTAAGAATGAAACAAAACTCAATTCTGAGTATTGATATTATCCATCATTTAACATTAGAAATAAATTCCACAATAATCAAATGATCGATTGAACACACATAAAAAATGGAATAAGAAATTATGGACAACATATAACATTTAATAGTATGAAAACACCATATGATGACAAGCTAAAACTAAAATCAACCATAATAACATTCTCATAATATAATAGTAATGAAAGAATGAAATGGAATAAACATCACATAGTTCTAAATCCAAAGATGAATTGCTTTCCCATATTCTTTCTCAAAATCACATGCCCATATTGTAGTCCTCGAAGAATTTTTAAGATAATAGACTCTTAAAGATTGAAAAAACATTAATACGTAAATGATAACAATTAACCATGTATTGATAAAATAGACTAAAGCTAATTTAAATCAATGCATAATCAATTATTCAAAGAATATGAAGATATTATAATGAAAATAAAACCATTTTACTTACAGGACAAAAGCCATTAAGCAACCTAAAATTCCATATTCTTCTTTGAAAATACTCATCCATTCTCCCAAAGATTCCAACCATCCGTTACTCCATTTTAAAAGAAGAAAAGTTTACAAAATAAATAATATACAAATGAGAAAGGATAAAAATCCTTCTCTCCAATTCTTGGATCCCCATGGCTCTGAACTTTCTCATATATTTATACAATGAATGAACAGTCTGGGCGTCAGTATTAATTTTCACCACCTGAAATTTGCCTCATAAAAAGACATCAATATCTCTCAAATCATGCATTTTTTGGGGAAAATCTCTATATGGATGGTAAATGGGTCCATTTGGGTTCTGGGTTTCAACCGTTTCTTCAAAGTCTTCATGGTTTGGCTGCAATTAGTTCTGTAAAATTGCCTATCTGATCTTGACGCGTTTCAAAATTTTATCTGTTGTTGCTCATAAAATTATTTGTAGCAATCCAAAATTATTTTTGGATCAATCATCTTGAACATATTTGGATAATAAAATCAAGCCATGATCAGATCCATATCAAATATTTGATAATAGAAACCTGTGAAACAAAAAGAAACCTAAAAATTGTGAATAAAACAAAATCTAGAAAAATAAAAAATGAATTTAAACTAACTATAACTTATAAACAAACATTGTTTATAATTTGCTTTCAAATATGATCTTAAAATTCTAGAAGATTCAATTTAATGGAAAAGAGAAAAATATTAATTTTGATTTTTTACAAATGATAGATAATTCTTTTATTATTATTATTTTGAAATGAGATGCAAAATGAAAAAAGAATTTAATTAATTAATATCACCAAATGATTTCATGAAAATGAGAAACCAACCAA
>ML786780.1:228978-253183 GCA_009831015.1 Picea engelmannii | reverse complement strand
ACCATATAGTATTAGGATAAGCTCAATGTTATAACCAGACAATAGAATTTTCTTTGCAGAAGATTATGACCTGAAATAATGTCTTAATCAAAGAGTCATGATGTTTATAAAAGAACTTCAATACCGTTGACAGAGCCACTGTTTCCAGCAGGCATCCATAGCCTCGACAGGGATGTCATTTAACCCACTCAAATGCTTTAATCTCATCCAATAGTTGTATCCACATGATGTATACTTCCATAAAAGTTAATTTAAAAACATATACCTGCTACCTCTCGAACCAACATTGTTTTGTTGCCAACAGGTCTGTTCATTACCCCGATGAAGTTGTCTTGGTATCATGTGTGCATTTACTCGTTGCCAACGAGCCTGTTCAGTACCCTGACGGGTTTACACACACTTCCCACACATAAGTGCTTTCCACCCTCTTATGCCACTTTTAAATAGTAATACAATTATAGATTTCTTGATGACAAAGAGATAGGGGTGATACTGGAGGCTAATTGCAATACAGGTGAATAGTTGATCATGTTATTTATCTGCTTTCAAAATTGGAAGTTTTATCATGGTTTAGAGATTTTAGATTTCATTTAAAAAATCATCTAGAGAATGGAAAAGCACTTAAAAGTGATTCCTTAAGAATATGGACGGTGTAAAAAGTTTAAAGATCATCGTAATTCTCAAAGATTTAAACCATATCTCTGGTGTAATACTCTGACAAAGACAATTTGAGGACAAAATGAAAGTGACAATTGACTTAAAAATCAATTGTCTGAGCTATATCTTAATATCATGACTTCTTTGAACTTATTTCAATTTTCTTTAAAAACACAAGTCTTAAAATAAATGCTTCCTTCGACAATAACTCTTTGATCATAAATATATTGATTCCAAAAGACAGATAAGAAGGAAACTCATTCAAAGAAATCAAAGAAAACAAAAAACACACAACAAACCAGATCAAATTTTATTAATGAGATTCAAAATCAAAAGTACACAAAATCAAAACAGCAAAAGAAAACTTTTCAAGAAATGATTTTGGCCAAAGATAAACTTGATCTTTTGGATACACTATCATCTCACTGTAAAATAAAGGAAGAACTAAATCATATAAAATATCATGTGCGAGCAAGTTCTTTTCTTAATATAGTGATGCATGAGATGCTACTTTGACCAAGCAGTATTATTCAAAATAAAAGAGACTAAAAGAAAATAGAAAAATCCTTATTAAGATGAGTGCAGTCCTACTCATGGCACCTTGGGTCGGGGTTGAATTGATAGTTCAAATTTACTTATCTCTTTACTTTCCATTTAAAATTTTCATGATGATACTACGTTTTCGAAAACAAATATTCAATGAAAAGCAGAGAGAAAAAGATTTAAAGTGGACTTCTCTGACAACATTCATATTATGGTTCTCTTGGTGTACCCACTTGTGTTCACAAAGAAATATTGATAAATAAAACTAAAGGAAACCTACTCCTAAACCTACTCTAAAATACTAAATAGATCAAAATGCTAAGTAAAATTGTATTTCTAATGCAGCGACAAGAGAATCTTCAATCCTGCATGGCATAGAAAATTGAAAATTAGAATAAAAGAATGTAGTATTTGTAGATGCAAAAGAAATATGTCATGCTTACCTCCTATATATTCATTTAAAAACAAAACAAGCACGACCTTACCATTCTTTTGAAACTTCTTGATGTATGAATCCTACAACCATTTTGCAATATGGTCGTGATATGGGTCATAATGGCATGGAAGAGTGTAAGTAAGTTTGGAAAACTTGTCATTATTATAGGGACCTGACATAACTATCAACCAAGGCCGAAGTGTCGCATCCTCCTGACAATTCTTCAAGTGTTCATTAATTTCTTCACATGAAGAATCTAAGAGAATCATGTTATGCTTACTTCCTAGATATTTAGGTAAAAACAAAGAAAGCACAAGTTTATCTTTATTATGTAGATTTTTCATATACGAATCTTCAAGTCAATCTAAGATCCTGTCATAAAAATTAGGATGCAAACTATGAATTTGATGAAATGGATATATCAATGGGGAATACATCATAAGAGGATTCATGACATCAATTAGATTATTAGTTTGAGTGCTTCCTTTGATGATATTGATCATTTCAAAATGTGAAGCATAAACATTAAATTTCGAACTAATCAAAGAACGAATATGCAATGTAGAATATTCAATCTCCATAAGAATGAGTGCATTGTATTTTTCAAAAATAAATCCTGTAAAATCATCTTGCAACATATCTTTTTCCCATGCGAGTGATGAAAGTGAGAGAGCGTCAAATCCGATTTCATAAATGTCATGTTTGAAATTAATTTCACCAAATATTGATATATCGAAAATATTAGTTTGTGATGGAAAAGAATACGATACCGTGCGTAAAATACCATGCACACAAGAATCTAAGAAGAGATCGGGATATAAAGAGTAAAATGAATTAGAAATGAGCACGTGAAAATATTCTCTTGAGTTATGATAATTAACAATGGTATTATCGAGACAATCATCTTCACTTGCCTTAATACTTTCACTCTCTTTTGGTGATAAATCCTTAAACATAATATGATCATCTAAATTTGCCTCCTGTATGATAAATAATTCGAAACTTTCATGACAAACATCTGATCTTTCTTGTGGATGAGGTATGATTTGTAGATCAGGGTTTAAGGTTTCTTCTTCCAATTGTAGATCTACATCTCTAATCAGTTTCATTGGAATGTTAGAATGCTTAAGATCGTTTTCGTCACCTAAGTGTTCTTTAATAACTAAATTTAAGTACTGATTAGAGAAAGGGTTAGAAGAATATGGAAATTCATATTGACCCAACATCAAATATTCTTCCACAATGGTCGAGGACCGAGTATACAATGATTCAGAGGAAAAATAAATTTGATTGTCAGTAAAAACATTTTTAATAGATTTTACCACCCTTACTTGTTGAAAATTTTCAGATGGATTCCTCTCATCCTATAAACAAAATTCTTCTCGCAATTGACTGATAGGATTTGTAACTGATTCATCATTTGTGATTGAATATGACTCGATAAAAGGGATGCAAGCATCATAGAGGAGATTTAGTACAAATGGGATGTCATCAAGATTAAATTTACAGAATACATGATGGATTCTTGTTGAAAAGTCTTATGAAGATGAATTTCCATTGATTAGTAAAGTATGAAATTCTTCACATAATTGATTGTAATCATAGTTTTCAAAAGCATCTAAAAATTCATCTACAAACTGAAACGAATCAATAATGTGATATGCTGGAAAAGACTCAAACAAATGTTTAATCTGACCCTTGAAAGTAAAAGAAAACAATCTACACAAAACCTTTAAATCAGAAATATCATGCTTGATGCATTTACACCAAAAGTTGTTAATATGGTCTTTTGCAAATACATTCCCCCCACCATCAAATGTGAGTTTGGACAAGAGAGAGATTGTCTTGTGGGAATATCAAGTAATGAGAAGTGGAAATCATGTTCCAACACATTGATTTAGGGAGCCATGGGAAATTAATTAAATTCAAAACAAAGACTCCTATAAGGCCAGCTTGTCAGTATGACCTACCTTCTAGTGCATTTCAAGATGACACAAGAGAAAAATTTATAAATCTGGAATTATGACAGGTTGAGGGGAAAAACATTTAATCATTAAATTTACCTCGGCCCTCCTTCTAGTTCCAATTGTTGACAGAAAAATTTGACATGTCGTCAACTAGAAGAATAGATCCGGTCCAGGGTTGTCTAAATAACCCAAGCCGTTTGGTGTAACCTATTTTGACGGGTTTAATGGCTTCGTTAGCCAACTAGGGTCCTAAAGATAGAAAAATAAAATAAACTAACTAAAGAAAAGATTCTAACAATCAACACAATAATTACAAATATTTATATAAGAATGTGAATATACAAATGATTATGAACAGTTTATATACACAAGGTTTGCATGAAATCTTGTGAAAATGATTGTTTGATAAAGTTTAAGAATCAAATATGAACAACACTTTTTTTTTTTTTTTNAAATGAATAAATACGAAATGAATACGATTGAAACAGTGACACAAAAACAGTCAAAGCTAATTAATGTAATCATCGTTTCATTCATAAACAACTTAACTAAATAACACACAGAATAACATGTAGCTGATCAACAAAACTGGTATTATCTTTCTGTGTTGTATGATGATGCAGGAGCATCGCCAACACCACCAAGTGAGCCAGCGTGGAGTGGAAGACAACTGGAAAACCAGCACCAAATTTTGAAAATACTTTGGGGAATATTGCGCAAGTCTTTAATGAAGCCATTATGAAGGCACACTTTGTACATTGTAATGGACCTTTATCCGATAGCTCTCATCCTTAGGTAGATAGACGACATTTATTTTAGTTAATGCTGGTAGGTAGATTTTAATTCCAGAATTGATAGCTTTAGAATTCAAGAGGGAAAACGGATATAGACACCCTCATTGTATCATTGTATTATTAGCATTCAGGAGCGAGAAGAGAAGACCATCCAGAGAACTGTGTAGAGAACACCCATGTACAGATATTGAATTAATAGAAGAAATCTTTGATTCAAATCCATGGTTATGTGTCTATTCTCTATGTTGATGTTGTTATGCTTATGAATATTTGCTTCCTATCATACATTTTCTTTTATATGCTGTGTATGTGATTTCATGGTTGAATTGAAGTCTAAGAGGGAGATAGAATGAATTTCAATTGTTTCTCTAAGTGAACCAGAAGATTCCTGCAAGGAGTGCAGTTGAATTTGTCCACAAGAAGTGCGTGACTGTAGGGTTCAATTAGAGAAGGATTTTGTTCTCATTTCTTCGAGAGTGCAGATAGGCACAGTGCCATGCAAGGGGTGCGTGGGCCAAGTGAAGTCTCAGAGTTGCGATTCTGAGCAAAGCATTGAAAGACTACTGCTGCAGGAGTGCGCAGGGTCAAAGGACTTCAACACTTAAAAATTTTTGAAGATTTGTCGCAAGGAGTGCGCGCAAGAAGTTCTCAAAAGGAATTGAGAAGTTGAGAACAAGCTCAGGAGGAGTAGGCCTTCGAATTCATCGAAGGATAAGTGCAGGGGAGTTGTTGTTGAACGATCGAGGGAAGCGTCACAGGTTGGTGAGCAGACAATGAGTCTCGTGGAGAGACATTTCTTCCTTTTCGTGGATTTTCACAAGGAAGACGGACGGATGAAATCATCCGAGGAGATTTTGCGAGGTAACGTGGGCCATTGGATCTTGCAGAGGTGCAAGGAGGTTACAACAGAAGCGTCTAAGGGTTCTAAGATTAGGAAAAGAGAGCGTTGATACAAGTCATCCAGAGCCGTTGTATTATTTGCGAGATCGCCTATTGGGATCTCATGGAAATAGTGTCGAAGAATTGGCAAAAGGAGTCATGAAGTCGCGAGGTGCGATATCCCGATGATGACATAATCTGTGTGGGACCGCAGGAGTGAGTGGAGTACAAGTGGCAGAAGTTATTGGGGACTCGCAGCAAGGAGCACCGAGATATTGGTGTCCAGATTCACGAATACGCGGGGTCCGATACCCCCAAATAGAAGTGGAGGGGAGTTGAAGTGACAGTTCGCATGTGCATCGGAGTCTCATCACATCGGGGCTCGAAAGATGGAGAAATCAGGGTTTGAGGTCATGATTAGCGAAGAAGCGAGGGCGCGAAGTCGCGAATGCACGGGAAGGTCGTGTCGGCATTTCGGCACCTCGGCCATCGAGAGTTGAAAGTCTGAGGACTTAGTGACGCGAGGGGTGAAGTTGCGACAGTGCGAAGCCACAATAGCACAAAATTCCCAACAGGAGAATAGTCAGCAGATTGACTGACGTGTCGGATCCCGGGGATCCTGAAGTGTAGTGCCAATTGTTGGGCTTGCGAAACAGCGAGTTTCGATCCCTCGAAGCAAGAAGGGGAGGATCATGCCGAAGAGAACCTGTGGGATGATAAAGTCCCGATAAGGGATTGGAAGAGCATTATATCTCTTCGGGCCATTGAAGGAGAAGGTCCTGTGGGAGCGATCGTGCTCCGAGGAGTGCGGGTTGCCATCAGAGCGGTATCAGAGCGGGATTGACTCTTTGTTTTCTATAGCAGAGAGAGAGATTCATCATGCCGCCCAGAAGGGAAAGGCAGTCACCTGATCCCGAAGATAGGGAGGTGAGAAGAGGGGGCAGGCCAGCAGGGAATTCAGAGATGAAAAGGTAGATACGTGATCTCCGAGCGAGATTTGAAGAGATGGAGACAACTCAGAGATGGGGAGTTGGTGCAAGGGATCTTAGTGATTCTGAAGTTGAAGAGGAAGTTGGACATGAAGAAGAGGTCATAGTAGAGGATGCATCAACCGAGAGATTGATCAAAGCTATCGCCAGAATGGGTGCGAAAGCCAAGATGGACATTCCAATCTATGAAGGAAATCTGGATGCAGAAGAGCTGCTAGATTGGATTAGAGCTCTTAACACCTACTTAGATTATGAAGATATCGAAGAGGATAAGAAGGTTAGACATGTTGTCACGCACTTGAAAGGACATGCAGCATTGTGGTGGGACGAGCTACAAGCTGACAGACGCTGCAAGGGCAAGTAGAAGATCAAGAGTTGGGATCGAATGATCGCAAATATGAAGGCGAAGTTCATCCCGAGGGATTACCAAATTACTCTGTTCAGGAGGATGCAGAAGTTGATGACAGTGAAAGAATACACTGAAGAATTCTATCGACTGAACATCAGAGTAGGTCATCGAGAGAGCAATGATGAGAAGGTTTCTAGATATATGAATGGTCTAAGATACGACATTCAGGATGAGTTAAGCATGGTTACCATTAGGATGGTGGAGGATGCTTACCAGATGGCTCTGAAAGCCGAAGAGAAGCTGAGCCATAAGAAAGGTCAGGGAGGGTGAGGCAGGAGTTAGCCCAGAGGCAAGGCAGTTGCCCAAGACAAATACCAAAAACCCAAGGAAGAATGGAAGAAACCTCAGGGTAAGATTGAGAGAGGTGGAACCTCACAGCGAGGGCCACATGTCGAACAAAGAGGACAACAAAATGATCAGCGGGGAGATTATGCTTATGAAAACACTCTTCCTCGTACTAGAGGTCGAGGTAGAGGAAGAGGTGGAGTAATCACATGTTTCACATGTGGAAAGAATGGGCATAAGTCATTTGAGTGTCCAGAGAAAAAGAAGGATAGTGGAGAATCTCACATCGCTGAAGCACAAAGGCGTGATGTTGAAAATGAAGACACAGACAGTGGAAGGTCGCTGATGATGTGTAAAGTTCTCTTAGCACTCGGGAAGGAGGTGGAGGACTCAGCTCAAAGGACCAGACTATTCAGAATAGCTTGCAAAACCAAGGACAGGAAATGCAAGGTTATCGTGGATAGCGGGAGCACAGATAATCTCGTTTCGACCGAGATGGTGGAGAAATTAGAGCTGGAGACAACTGATCACCTGAGTCCATACAAAGTTTCATGGCTACAGAAAGGACATCAGGTGAGTGTCACTAAACAGTGTTTAGTTGAATTCAATATAGGGGGATATAAAGATAAGGTCTTATGTGATGTCATTCCCATGGATGTATGTCATTTATTACTGGGTAGACCATGGCAATATGACAGAAATATGATTCATGATGGGAGAATGAACACATATACCCTGGAGAAGGATGGGAGGACACACAGGTTGCTTCCAATAAAGGATAAGGAGGCAAAACCAGAAGTAAGCAACACAATACTTCTCATGAGTGGGAAGGAACTTCTCACAGAGATGGAGAAGGAGGAATATCCACAATTCTTTGTGGTCAGAAAGCCAAGGATTGTTCTGACTAGCACAAGAGTAGATGATTTACCAGATGAAATTCAGAAACTACTGGAAGAGTTCGTTGATATCATAGTGGACAAATTACCTCATTCGTTGCCACCGATGAGAAGTGTGAGTCACCACATAGACCTCATACCAGGAGCTAGTTTGCCAAACAAAGTTGCATACAGATTGACGCCACAAGAAAATGAGGAGGTTACGAATCAGGTACAGGATTTGTTGGACAAAGGATTGGTCAAAGAAAGATTGAGTCTGTGTCCCGTTCCAACGGTACTAAGTCCGAAGAAGAATGGAGGTTGGAGAATGTGCACCGACTCCAGAGCGATCAACAAAATTACCATCAGGTACAGGTTTCCACTGCCGAGAATGGATGATCTAATGGATTGCCTGAGTGGGGCAAATTATTTTTCAAAGATTGATCTGAAGAGCGGATATCACCAGATTCACATGAGGGAAGGTGATGAGTGGAAGACAGCATTCAAGACAAACGAAGGTTTGTATGAATGGTTGGTTATGTCGTTTGGGTTGACAAATGCACCCAACACATTCATGAGGATAATGAATGAAGTCCTAAGGGAATTCATTGGGAGATTTGTCATCGTATATCTTGACGATATACTGATTTTCAGTAAGACAAAGGCTGAACATCTAAAGCATTTAGCTATTGTGATGAGGAAACTACAGCAGGAGAAGCTCTTGATTAATATGAAGAAGTCCTCATTCATGAAGACAGAGCTCATTTATTTGGGTTTTGTTATTTCGGCGAATGAGTTAAAGATGGATCTAAGTAAGGTGGAAGTGATTAAGAATTGGCCATCACTGAGAAATATTTTTGAGGTGAGGAGTTTCCATGGTTTGGCTAGTTTCTACTGAAAGTTCATCATGAATTTCAGTGGAATTAGCGCAGCAATGATGGACATAGTGAAGAAGCAACATAAGAATTTTCATTGGACAGCAGAGGCTGAGAAGAGCTTCAATCTGTTGAAGTGGAAGATAACGGAACGACCAGTGTTGGTGTTACCGGACTTCCAGAAGACTTTTCAGGTGAAGTGTGATGCAAGCAGGTATGCCATAGGAGCGGTCTTAAGTCAGGAAGATAGACCAGTCACATATTTCAGCGAGAAACTGGATGAGGCAAAGCTGAAATACTCCACGTATGACAAAGAATTTTATGCTATCATACAGGCATTGAAGAAGTGGAGGCATTACTTGATCCCAAAAGAATTTGTATTGTATAGTGATAATCATGCATTGCAGTTTGTGAGTCAACAGGAAAAGTTGAATCAGAAACATGCAAAATAGGTAGAGTATATGCAGAATTTCATGTTTGTAATTAAACACATTTCAGGTACTGCTAAAAAAGTGGCTGATGCTTTGAGCAGGAAATGTTTGTTGCTGCAGGAGTTCCGAGTCAAAACATTGGGTTTTGAAAACCTGAGGGACATGTATGCAGGAGATACGGATTTCGGAGAAGTGTATGAAGCAGCTGAGAATCCAGTTCTCAGAGACAGAAGCCCGTGGATAGATTATATGATCCAGGAAGGATTGTTGTTTAGAGGCAGTCAACTGTGTATTCCAAATTGCTCCATGAGGGAGAACTTGTTAAAGGAGAAGCACAGTGGTGGATTGGCAGGACATTTTGGCCATGAAAAAACATTTGCCAAACTGAGTGAATCATATTTTTGGCTAGGCATCGGAGCAGACGTCAAAAGATTTGTTCACAGGTGTAGGATTTGTCAGCATTCGAAGGGGAGAAAGCAGAATGCAGGTTTTTATCAGTCATTGCCCATACCAGAGAGACCATGGGAGGTGATAAGCATGGATTTTGTATTGGGTTTGCCAAGGACGCAGAGAGGGGTTGATTCCATATTTTTGGTGGTGGACAGGTTTTCAAAGATGGCACACTTCATTCCATGCCAGAAGACCAGCGATGTGACCCACATCGCGAATTTGTTTTTCAAGGTGGTCATTTGACTTCATGGATTACCGAAAAGCATAGTTTCGGACAGGGATACCAAATTCATAGGGCATTTATGGAGGACGCTATGGAAGAAGCTAGGAACTAACTTGGCGTTTAGTTCTGCTTATCATCTGTAGAAATATGGGCAAACAGAAGTGGTAAATAGGAGTCTGGGAAACTTATTAAGAAGCTTGGTGACAGAGCACCACAGCAGCTGGGACAATGTGTTGCCACAGGCAGAGTTTGCTTACAATGACTCTGTGAGTCGGAGCACAGGAAAAAGTTCGTTTGAGATTGTATATGGCAAGCAGCCGAGAGGAGTTTCTGAACTTAGGGATTCAGAACAGACTGCTACTAGCAGCGCTAGTGCAGAAGAGTTTGCTGAGGCAATGAAAGAACTTCACAGCAGGGTGAAGGAACGACTGCTGAAATCAAATCAGGAGTACAAGTGCAGAGCAGATCAACATCGGAGAAAACTTTAGTTTGAAGTTGGCGATCTAGTTCTAGCAAATTTGAGAAAGGAAAGGTTCCCAAGGGGAACATACAATAAGCTGAAAATGAAGAAAATCGGACCTTGCAGAGTCCTGAAGAAATTCGGAGAAAATGCTTACGAGATTCAGTTGTCGGATGGCATCGGAATATCTTCGATATTTAATGTTTCAGATTTATACCCATACAAGGTTGGAGAAGCAGAGACTGGAACTGAGGAGCCAGTCATCCAGTGGATGAAACAATTACCAGTTGCAGAGAAACCACAGATGGAGTGTATACTGGGCAAGAGAGTGGGTAAAAAGACCAGAAGAAAAGAATACTTCGAGTATCTGGTCAAGTGGAAGAACCACCCAGTGGAAGATGCCAACTGGGAAAGAGAAGCGGTGATACAGAAGCATCGACAGACCGTGCAGGAGCTCATGGACAAGAGCCCATGAAAGTTTTCAAGCTGAGGAGTATGATGCAGGAGCATCGCCAGCACCACCAAGCGAGCCAGCGTGGAGTGGAAGACAACTGGAAAGCCAGCACCAAATTTTGAAAATACTTTGGGGAATATTACACAAGTCTTTAATGAAGCCATTATGAAGGCGCACTTTGTACATTTTAATGGACCTTGAGCGGATAGCTTTCATCCTTAGGTAGATAGATGACATTTATTTTAGTTAATGCTGGTAGGTAGATTTTAATTCCAGAATTGATAGCTTTAGAATTCAAGAGGGAAAATGGATATAGACACCCTCATTGTATCATTGTATTATTAGCATTCAGGAGCAAGAAGAGAAGAGCATGCAGAGAACTGTGTAGAGAACACCCATGTACAGATATTGAATTAATAGAAGAAAGCTTTGATTCAAATCCATGGTTATGTGTCTATTCTCTGTGTTGATGTTGTTATGCTTATGAATATTTGCTTCCTGTCATACATTTTCTTTTATATGTTGTGTATGTGATTTCATGGTTGAATTGAAGTCTGAGAGGGAGATAGAATGAGTTTCAATTGTTTCTCTAAGTGAACTAGAAGATTCCTGCAAGGAGTGCAGTTGAATTTGTCTGCAAGGAGTGTGTGACTGCAGGGTTCAATTAGAGAAGGCTTTTGTTCTCATTTCTTCGAGAGTGCAGATAGGCATAGTTCCGGGCAAGGGGTGCACAAGCCAAGTGAAGTCTTAGAGTTGCTATTCTGAGCAAGGCATTCAAAGACTACTACTGCAGGAGTGCGCAGGGTCAAAGGACTTCAACACTTAAAATTTGTTGAAGATTTGCCACAAGGAGTGCGCGCAAGAAGTTCTCAAAAGGACTTGAGAAGTCGAGAACAAGCTCAAGAGGAGTAGGCCTTCAAATTCATCGAAGGATAAGTGCAGGGGAGTTGTTGTTGAACGATCGAGGGAAGTATCACAGGTTGGCGAGAAGACAACGAGTCTCGTGGAGAGACATTTCTTCCTTTTCATGGATTTTCACAAGGAAGACGGACAGACAAAATCATCCGAGGAGATTTCGCGAGGTAACGTGGGCCGTTGGATCTTGTGGAGGTGCAAGGAGGTTACGGCGGAAGTGTCTAAGGGTTCTAAGCTCAGGAAGAGAGAGCATTGATACAAGTCGGCCAGGGTCGTTGTATTATTCACGAGATCTCCTATCGGGATCTCGTGGAAATAGCGTCGAAGAATTGGCAAAAGGAGTCACGAAGTCACGAGGTGCGATATCCTGACAATGACGTAAGCCATGTGGGACCGCAAGAGCGAGCAGAGTATAGGTGGTGGAAGTTATTGGGGACTCGCAGCGAGGATCACCGAGATATTGGTGTCCATATTCACGAGTACACGAGGTCATATACCCCCAAATAGAAGTGGCGGAGTGACAGTTCACACGTGCATTGGATTCTCGTCACATCGGGGCTCGAAAGATGGAGAAATTAGGGTTTGAGGTCGTGAGTAGCGAAGAAGTGAGGGCACGAAGTTTCGAACACACGAGAAGGTCGTGTCGATGTTTCGGCACCTCGAGCATTGGGAGTTGGAAGTCCGAGGACTTAGCGACACGAGGGGCGAAGTCGCGACAGTGAGAAGCCGCGATAGCACAGAAGTCCCGACAGGAGAATAGTCGGCGGATTGACTGACGTGTCAGATCCTGGGGATCCGGAAGTGTAGCACCGATTGTTGGGGTCGCGAAACAGTGAGTTCCGATCCCTCGAAGCAAGAAGGGGAGGATCGCGCCGAAGAGAACCTATGGGATGAGAAAGTCCCGATAAGGGATTGGAAGAGCGTTATAGCTCTTCGGGCCATTAAAGGAGAAGGCATGTGGGAGAGATTGTGCTCCGAGGAGTGCGGGTTGCCATCATATGAGCTCCTGCATGTACTGTTGTTAAGGGAAACCTATAATAAAACAATACTAGCACTTCCAGAATACATTCAAAGAAGTATTTGATATTGGAGTAAATTAATAACAACAGGAAAACAACTAATTAAAAATCATGTGATCTTAAGATAATCAATATTTAAGAACGAAACAAAACTCAATTCTGAGTATTGATATTATCCATCATTTAACATTACAAATAAACTCCACAATAATCAAATGATCGATTGATCACACATAAAAAATGGAATAAGAAATTATGGACAACATATAACATTTAATAGTATGAAAACACCATATGATGACAAGCTAAAGCTAAAATCAACCATAATAGCATTCTCATAATACAATAGTAATGAAAGAATGAAATGGAATAAACATCACATAGGTCTAAATCCAAAGATGAATTGCTTTCCCATGTTCTTTCTCAAAACCACATGCCCATATTGTAGTCCTCGAAGAATTTTTAAGATAATAGACTCTTAAAGATTGAAAAAAAATTAATACATAAATGATAACAATTAACCATGTATTGATAAAATATACTTTAAAGCTAATTTAAATCAATGCATAATCAATTATTCAAAGAATATGAAGATATTATAATGAAAATAAAACCATTTTACTTACAGGACAAAAGCCATAAAGCAACCTGGAATTTCATATTCTTCTTTGAAAATACTCGTCCATTCTCCCAAAGATTCCAACCATCTGTTACTCCATTTGAAAAGAAGAAAAGTTTACAAAATAAATAATATACAAAAGAGAAAGGATAAAAATCCTCCTCTCCAGTTCTTGGATCCCCATGGTTCTGAACTTTCTCATATATTTATACAATGAATGAATAGTCTGGGCGTCAGTATTAATTTTTGCCACCTGAAATTGTCCTCGTAAAAAGACATCAATATATCTCAAATCGTGCATTTTTTTGGGAAAATAGCTACGATGAAGGTAAATGGGTCCATTTGGGTTCTGGGTTTTCAACCATTTCTTCAAATTCTTCACAGTTTGGCTGCAATCAGTTCTTCAAAATCGTTTGTCTGATCTTGACACCTTTCTAAATTTTATCTATTGTTGCTCATAAAATTATTTGTAGCAATCCAAAATTATTTTTGGATCAATCATCTTGAATGTATTTGGATAATTAAATCAAGACATGATCAGATATGTATCAAATATTTGATAATAGAAACCTGTGAAAAAAAAATAAACCTAAATTAATAACCTAAAAATTGTGAATAAAACAAAATCTAGAAAAATAAAAAAT
Organism: Picea engelmannii; assembly: GCA_009831015.1. NCBI lineage: Eukaryota > Viridiplantae > Streptophyta > Pinopsida > Pinales > Pinaceae > Picea > Picea engelmannii. The sequence goes on along the minus strand of ML786780.1, from coordinate 239,259 downwards.
GAATTTAAACCAACTATAACTTATAAACAAACATTGTTTATAATTTTCTTTCAAATATGATCTTAAAATTCTATAAGCTTCAAGTTAATGGAGAAGAGAAAAATTTTGATTTTGATTTTTTACAAATGATAGATAATTATTTTATTATTATTATTTTGAAATGAGATGCAAAATGAAAAAATAATTTAATTAATTAATATCACCAAATCATTTTATGAAAATGAGAAACCAACCAAGATATTATTTGATGAAGTATTGAACACATTATTCAAAATAGTCAAACTTGTTAATGAGCAAAAGAAAGAACACATAATCATAATTTAAACGAAAGTAAACAATTGAGAAAAATTAACGTTTTTGTTTAAATTGAGATTTCTATGCTCGTTTCTAAATTTTGGCATATACTCTTGTAATGAATGTTTCATACTATAGTGAATGTCTTAAGTTTATCTCAAAGCAAGCCAAGGTATGGAACTATTTGAAAAGGTTGATTCTGTAGCTCATTATAATTATCAAGATTCTAATGGGGGGCCTTTAAATTTTGTAAAAAATTAGGGGGAGTTGTTGGGGCCCAACACTATGCAATTCTAATCTTGAGTATTAATGTTGTACATAATCGTTATCAAAACAGGGTCCGCAATTGCTATGTTCGTAGGTCCATGGTTTCAAGTGGAAAAATGGGTCATCATATGTCTTACCAATTGTTATGCCATTTTTATGATAAGTTTTATTTCGTAACTCCTTGATAAATATGATGCAATTTATTTGAAAAAGGGTGTTTAGTTTTCATATGCATATAGCATGTTGATCATATGTATACCATTGATTACATGTATAAGTTTCGACACATATCATATGAGTTACAAGATATGAATGGTATCGGCCTTGTTGTTGGTAATTACAATGGATTCGAGAGTTTTTTGTATGGTAAAGTTTTGGCAGCGTTAGTGTATATGAGATATATCACGCGCCTTGACTGTAGACTATTCAAGGAAAAATGTTATGGGTATTTAATGAGGTAGGTGGAAACATATATGGCATGTGAAGTCATGTGACCTGGCATACGCTTGAAATTCATTGGATGCTTGAGGTTTTGATGTGGTAATATTTGGGGTTTGTAAAGGATTAATGTTGGATGCCACCCTAGTGTGAGGTGACCAATAATTATTACACTTTGGTTGTTTTGGGTTACAACCTTGGGATTTGGCATCCGATCCGTTTTGAGTTTGAAGAAGGGTTTGGACATCGAGCAGTAACTGTTGTAACCATTTAAAAAGAAAATAAGTACCACACAACTCCAGGTACCAGGGTTTCAACTCCCTTTCATCTAACGTTGTTCTTTGTTTAATATTTTACTCGTGGATCTGTGAATGATGTGTTGTGCTTGTTAATTTGATTGTTCTCATGTTATGAATATGGAAATGTGAAGAATGGTACTCCTAGTTGAACAAAAATGTATCTGTGTTTTTTGGAGCTAAATTGTTGAAGTCAAAAGGCATTTGATGAAGAATTGCAGATAATGGTTCTTGATCTTTGTGCATTTTAATTTCCACCTATTATCTTTGTGTTTGGGACATATATGTCTTGGATTCTTATGTTCTATAGCTCACATGTTTAGTTGTTTTTCAACTATCATATGCAAGAGAGTTATATCATTTTCCATGGGTTTGTTTATTTGGTTTTTTGCAGCCCACGACCTGATGCATTGAGTTCAGTGAACAATGGTTTTGATTCATTTTGAGTTGGGGTCTGTATTCTTTACTTTCATTATGCAATACCAAACAAAGGATGCTCCTGGTTAATATAAGCATGCACGAATTTGGGGTTTCATTGATTGACTGGTTAAGGGTTGCAACCACCTATTGTTGTGCTCTGTGTGATTCTAGTTTTCATCTACAGTGTTCGGTACTACCAGTCCTGTATCCATTGCTCTTCAGTTGTCTATTATTAAAAATTGGTATTACAACCCAAGGTTCTAGTCGCTTCATTATGGTTTCATGCAAAGGGTTGCATGCAGGTTATGGGTTATTGATTTTACAAAATGGAGAGACCCCACAAACTAATACACACCACTCAATGAATGGTAGTTGAAAACATGAGTTTGATTACGAACTAGGTTTGTAATTCTTGCATGCGAGCCCATGAAAGTTTTAAAAAGAGATTTTTGGGTTTAAAATCCTCGACATATTTGAGTTTATTTTTTCATGTATGCGATTCATATTTGGATTTATGGTTTGGATAAACTAGCGGTTGTCACAAACTAAAAATTACCCAGCTAGAATTTGGATTTGTTTGATAATGGGTTGATATATGATGAATTTAGTCATTCAAATAATAATAATAATGATTGTTCTCTACTGGGAATGATGCTTGATGGTTTGCACTGTGGAATAACTTCAAAATTTATAAATTAATCACAACAATGGTAGCATTGTGTAATTGAGGAAAATCGTGGGAAAATCAAAGTTCTGGAACATAAGTGAAGAAATATTGACCATTGTGCATAGCATGATGAGCAAAAGATAATGAAAACTTTAAATAAATACTATTGGTGTCAACATAATTTTTGATTGTGACATTATGCAAGTCAAGAGTTTGAATAAATAATTTGGTTATGACATAATGGATTATGATGAGTTGCAGATTGATGCATGTTTAAAACCATGAGATTGCATGTGGTTATAATTTTTATTATCATAAATGATTGAGGATAAAGGTGATCATAAACTCTGTAATTAATGCATGTCTATTTTACAATCCCCTATCATAAGTAACACTTTTCTCTCATTACAATCTGAATTCATTTTCCCAAATTTCCATTTTATTCCCATGCTTTAGTTATACTTGTGTAAAATATTTATAGAATTAAATTGATCAAAAGAGAGATATTTGATTTGTTCAGAGCTAACTATGTTTTCTAGCTGGAGTAATATGATTGAGACTTGATGCACTTAATCATGAGGTATTAATAAAGTTGGTCATGGAAGAGAACAATCCACTTTACATTCCTGTCATATTTACCATTTTCTGCTCATTACAAATCTTGTCATTTAATCCTAAATCCCTTTCAAAATCCTTGTTCTAAATTTTTTATAGCTTTGAGAACATGAATTGCATGATGATTGTTGGCATGTATATTTTTATGAACAGATCCATGTTTACATTTATTTTTTGCAAAGTTTTAGATGAATTATTAGTTTAACTTTGGATCTGATTTGTGTATATGTATATCAGTATGAGCTTTTTTAACAGGGGAAGTCATGGCAAGAGAGGAAAGAATAAAGGTAAAGGACTAGGTCCTTGGCAAAGAGGTAATAAGAGGCTCTGATTTTCTACACATTTTGATGCAGATTCGGAAGAATTCAATTAGTTGTTGCAGACATGTTTTCTCAACTTGGCTAGCCAACAAGCCTATAGACCTCCACTTATACCTGAGAACCCTCATCCAAGTATTGGTAATCTAGTCCCAAACCATGTTGATGCTCCCTTAGTTAGACCAGAACATGATGGCTGGAAAAATGTTGCACATCCTCTTTCTAGATAGTCACATGGTTGACCAAATATTGATCACCCTCAGTATCCTCTTTTCCATGCCTGCCCTATTGCTCCTTTCTTGCATCAACAACCTATATCCCAAGCCACACATGACCATCATGCCAAGGCCAAGATCACTAATCTTGAGGATAGTTCGGAGAAGGAGAAAGCAATAGCAGCTGAGTCAAAGTCATCACATGAGTCATCACATTCAGTCACTTCACATGTGCAGGGAAATGATAAGAAATATTCCAAGGCAGGTTCATCAATTGGGAGAAATGAAAAGGTTGAAAGTAGTCATAGAAAGAGAGGGGAAACCTTTCACAAAAAATATGGTTTTTTATGATTTTGTTGGTTTATTTTAGTATCTGTGTCTAAACATATTTGCACTTTATCTAGGGACAACTCATACTCTGACAATTATATATTTTGGATAGCCTTATGATTGTTATGCTTCAAGTTTCAGACAAATTTACGTAATGGTTAAATTTTGGAAAAATTAATGACCTCCACATGGAGTGACAAGGGGAATTTTATTTCATCTTATGCATTTTAATGACATGGGTTGTATGATGTAGCAAGTTGATGTGTCTTGCATCTAAGGTGGAATTTACAAGGAGGAAATGGTTCATTAATTAGTCCAATTGAAATAGGGGGTTCCCACTTATTATCTTTATTTAGTATCATTATCATATTATCATTATCATTATTTAATTTATTGACAACCCTCCTATTAAGTAACTAACTGTTAGTTAATGAGTTAATTAAAAGTGGTTGAATGATTCAACTACCCTGGAGATGTTTAAAGGGGTAATATGGACAAAGTAAAAGAGGAGAACACATTGTGCTGATAAGGTCTGCTCTTACTTCCAAGAGAGATTTCATTACTACTTCATTCATCTCTAATTTCTAAGCTAAGACACTTCTTGTGATAACTGGTATATTATTAGAAGCACATATTTATCTTGGTGATGATTATGAGTTTTTGTGTTATGCTTGGTTGATGCACATCTTTGAGAGTTGTTTTGGTGATTGATCTTGGTGAGTAGATCTGATTTGGTTGATAATATTGATGAGACAGGTTGTTGTGATCGGTTGTTTAGACAGGTTATTTGTACTGGTTTGGTGCATGATTGATGCACTTGTTCACGGTATACGTTTTGTACAGGTTTGGTGCATGGTTGATGCACTTGTTCATGGTATAGGTTTTGTACAGGTTGGTGCATGGTTGATGCACTTGTTCATGGTATAGGTTTTGTACAGGTTGGTGCATGGTTGATGCACTTGTTCATGGTATAGGTTTTGTACAGGTTTGGTGCATGGTTGATGCACTTGTTCATGGTACAGGTTTTGTACAGGTTGGTGCATGGTTGATGCACTTCTTTATGGTGCAAGTTGATTATAGTTTGATTGGTACGGGTTTACAGTAGTATATCTCACAGTGATACTATGACAGTGGTTCCATCATTCTACTTATACTTCAAGGCGGTTGGATGGGGCAAGGACAGGTGGTTGTAGCTGGAGAACATAGGGGGTTGTAGCCTCCTTCTAGTTGTAGCCAGAGAATAGGGGGGTTGGAGCTTCCCTCATGTTGTATCCTAAGAAACAAGGGGCTTTGAGCCTCCTTCTAGTTGCAACTAGAAAACAAAGGAATTTGGTGCTTCCAACGAATGTAATTCTTCAAGACATATAAGAAAAATCATTCTGTGGTTTTCTCTCACTTTGGGTTTCCACGTAAGACACTGGTATACTATGTATGTGTATGATTTTTCATTTGTTCATTTCTTATTTACTCTGCAGTTGTTGGATGATAATGCTACATTGATATAACACTTGTATTATATGGTTAAAAAGGAATGCATTTCTCTATTATTGATTCACCCCCCCTCTTGGTAATCCAACAATATTTTTTGTAGAAGTTGAGGCCTCCTGATGGTTTGGACAAAAACAAGGTAAGAGCTTTGAAACTCAAAGCAATCAAATATTGTCTCATTGATTAGGATTTGTACTGGAAGGATCCTCTGGGAGTTTTGTTAAGATGTCTAGACCCATAGGAAACCTAAAGAACTATGAATTATTTTCATGATAGCTTATATGGGGGACATCATTTTTGGAGGACCACGGCTTATAAGATCCTCAGAGTTGGGTATTTTTGGCCCAGCCTTTTTACTGATGTTTGTGCAAAAATTAGAGCTTCTGTCAAATGCCAATTTTTTTATGGAAAGCAGTAGCTCGAATATTTTCCTTTGAAACATGTGGTAGTTTCTAGACCTTTTCAACAGTGGGGTCTTGACTTTATTAGGGAAACCCACCTAGCCTCAAGTGGTTAACATAGGTGGATTTTGACTGCCACTTATTATTTCACCAAATGGATAGAATCCATCCCTACAAGGAGATCCTCCCACAAAGTAATCATTAGCTTCCTTGAGGAGATCATGTCCAGATTTGGATGTCCAAGAAGGATTGTTACTGATAATGTTTCCTCCTTCAAAGTTGAACCATTCATCAATTTTTTTGAGCATTATGGGATTACATTAATCCATTATACACCCTACTACCCTCAGGTAAATGGTTTAGCAGATTCCTCTAACAAGAGCCTCTTAAAGATCATCGAGAAGTTGTTAGAAGACAATGAGAAAGCTTGGGACTCAAAGATGAAATTTTCATTATGGGCTCACAGAGTTGCAACAAACAAGTCATTAGGTGTTTCCCCTTGTCAGCTTGTATATGGGGTTGAGGCTATTTTTCCTACTCATCTTGCCTTGCTTGTGAAAAAATTATTCCAGTACTACCAAGGAGAACCTGATGATATGGTCAGGAGGATACAACAGCTGGTGGAGGTCCAAAAATCTAGGGAGAAGTTGCTTAATAAAGCTCAAGATCACAAGCAGAAAATGAAGCAAGCCTTTGACAAGAGGCCAAGCAAGGAAAATTTTCAAATGGGGGATATGGTGCTCAAGTGGGATGCCCCCAAGCAAGACAAAGGAAAACATGGTAAATTTGAAGCCTTATGGATTGATCCCTTCAATATTTCTGAAGTATTTTCAAATAACACCTATAAGTTGCAAAGCTTGGAGGATTCTGAAGTTTTTGGTGGCCCTAATAATGGGCATTTTCTGAAGAAATATTTTTTAACACTAGTACATATGACCAATTTTGCCATAGTTTTTCATTACTATTGCCACACTTATCCGTCCCAATTTCCACGAAAGCCGAGACTATTTTTCGTCCCTAACTTTTTTCTTCTATATCCATGAACTAGGTGTTCGTGGAAACAATGACAAAATTATCTCTCCACGTGTCATCACCATCAAGATAGGTTAACCTTATACATTGTCACAATTATGACAAAACTTCATCACAATAGGGACGAAAAACCGTGGTAATGTAAAAACAATTGTGGAAAGTTGCGACGCAAAATCATGGCAATAGCGACGAAAATTTATGCCAAGACAAAACTTACGACACATATGTTGTAAGTGTGACACAAAAGCGTGGCAATAGTGACGGAAATTTATGCCAAGACAAAACTTACGACATAGATGTTGTAAGTGCAATGCAAAACTATGGCAAAGTGAAACTAACTTTCACCACTATTGCCACAGTTGTTCAAAATAAAAATTGGCTTCCGATGAACTATCGTCGATATTGCGACACGTCCTTTAAGTTTAAAAAAATATATATATACATGAGATATGGTATTACCATATTACATTGTAATATGGTATTACCATAGTACAATGTAATATGGTATTACCATATTACATTGTAATATGGTAATGCCATACTACAATGTCTCTACTTTCTCAACAAGATGCAAGAAGTTATTCTTAAAAACAACTTAGGATAGCGATTTGTCCTGAGTGGGATGGTGACCTTGGCATTCAACAAGATAGGAAGTAATTCATTGATGACAAGTGTAGTAGGTGTGCAGGTCCACTAGTGTATGGATATTATCTCCTAAGTGACAGATTTGAACTTCCTCTTCTAGAATAGATGGCTCATATAGCTTGAGATGATTGACATAAATGATATTATGGATGTCTAGAAAGGAAGGGGAATAGTAATGACAACCATTGTCATTAATATATTGAATAACAATATAGGGACAATAGAAAATAGACTTGAATTTTTTATGATGCTACCCCTTAAAACATTGTTTGTCCATATACAACCAAAGTCAGTCACCAATTTGAAACTAGACAAAGCCTTGATGGTAATCCTAGAGGGATTTATAATGAGATAGGGAGGATTGAAGGGCATTAGTAACCAAAGAATGAATGCTAGATAATTTATGAACATATGATATTCTATACATTTTACCTTGCCTTATAGGAACTTATATCCATAAGATGTGAATAATAGCAAGATGCAAAGAATGAGCAATGCAAGAAATTATATAGGGGTAATATGAGGGTCTTTGCAATGTACACGAGATACATTATTGTTGTGAGGGAATCCTCCATCATCTAGGCCTGTATATCCCATGGTACATGTGAAGACCCCTATGCCTTGATAATTAGTGTAAGGTAAAACTACAAGGTGTTCCATGTGGATTAGTGTAATGTTAGGCAAGTAGAAGACAAATGAGAAATAAAGATTGGTAGACAAACATTGCATGTTAAACACGCAATTTTGACATGGGGGAACAATCGAATTTAATCACTTCATAAGAATGATAGAAACTAAACTATGAAATGTAAATAATGAAATAAAAAGAAATAATCCTAACTATCATGTAAATGATGCAATGGCTAAATTAGGAGATTAGAGATGAGAAATTTTTAATTACTATATTAATGGAACAATAACTAGAACATGTAAGTAAACCATGAGTGAGTCTAACAATAATAATAACATCTCAACTATAAAATCATTGATAAGATTAAGAGTGACAAGGAGATACTTGCACTTACTTATACGTGAGGTGGGATGGTGTAGGAACATGTTTAGCTAGACACCTACATCACAGAGGTTAGCATCTTACCACAAGTAAGGTAGGATTAGCAAAATGATATCTTATGGAAAGGATGGAGAATATATAAAAAGTTAAATATGGGAGGTTGTGGTGTTAGGGTAGTTCTAACAAACGCAAGAGAAAGAAGTTGATGACATTGGCATGACATTGGAAAAAGGCGTGAGTTGACATAAATCGACTAAGAGTGAACATGAGCGAGAGAGGAAACACACTCTAATATAGGGTTATCACAAGAATAAATGTGACATATGGAAACTTGGAGTTAAAGTGAGCATAACAAATGGAATTCGTTGTTCTAGGATTTTTGTAGTCATTAAGGCGCCATGCACTAGTCAAGGACATAGCATGAGTCCCATGCGACATATGATAATTTGGAGAGTGTGAGCATAATAGGCATCATACACTAGTAATATAGAGTCATCAAAAGAACAAAAAAAACACATGATAGCCTAGATTTAGTGCAAGAATGAGAGTTGGCATACATCAATGGGGTATTTTATGCAAGCGTAGGAGGCGACATGCATCAACCTAAGTTCAATGCAAGCGTAGAGGTGAAAAATACCAATGGTACCAGTGGAGGAGAGAGGATCAAAGGAAGATATGATGTCACTATTGGGATGGGCTCCATAGTTGCAAGCTATTGAATGTGACCATTAAGGGGGACATCTTGGAAAACTGACCAAAGAAGTGATAGTTGATCCTAACTAGGTAGAGGTTATCTCAAGTAGGGTATTTCTTGAAATAATGACCTAGAAGGGACCCATTGATATTATGACCAAATAAAAATGGAGAAAAATGGGTGTAAGGAAGAAGAGCTAAGGAGGAGAGGCAATACTTTCCCCAAGCATTTGAAGGACTAGGAAAAGAGGAAGAGTATGTATGAGAGCATGGAACACTAGGAGAGGAAGAAGACAAGGGGAGAACTAAGTAATATTGGGTGCTACCAGGTAAGAAGTGGCTAGAGTTGATAATGGGAATTCTAAGCTAGCCCAAAAAAACTCTCAATAGTAACAAGGCTTCATTCAACTTGATAAAAGTGTGTTAATACATGGGACTTTTTTAATGTTAGCAAATGTTTATTTTGACAACTAATTAGAGTAAATTAGCGTAGTGCAACCATATGAGATGAGATGGATTGATGTGATGTAAACGTGAGAGAGAAAGGTATTTATGTATTATGTTTTGTTGGGTCTTAACATTATAAGTAAGAGGTATTGCAAGAGGTGAGTTCATAGTTTTTGTCATCTTTATAGAGTTGATAAGTATTGCAATGAGAATGTTATAAAGAATTTCATTGTTTTTTATTAGGTAGAAGGATGAGAAGGTATCATTTGGAATGTGTGGAAGAGAGAAAGTGAAACCATATGAAATGGGTGGATGTGAGTTACAACTAAGAGAGAAATATATTTATATAGGATGTCTTGGTCACATCATTACATGGAAATGGTATTGCAATAAATATGAGTTCATAGGTTTTGTTATATTTAAAGAGTTGATAGGTATTTCAATGGACATCTTATAAAGAATTTCATATTTAAAGAGTTGATAGGTATTTCAATGGACATCTTACAAAGAATTTCATTGTTATTCATATGATATGTTCAAGAGTAAATTAGAGTAATCAAAGGGAGATACATAACATTCAACATTCTCTTGAAAAATCCCTATGACAAGGGTGACTCCACAATGTTTATTAATGAGAAGATGAGTTATGTCATATTGTACAAAGCCCCAATGATAAGGAGAGGGGTGAGGAGTGATGGAAAATG
>ML786780.1:202482-228682 GCA_009831015.1 Picea engelmannii | reverse complement strand
GGAACTAGGATTTGGACTAGGGATAGCAATAAGGTTAGGATTATGGAAATGAATGAAGTGAGGGATCTTTTCTAATTTATTTTCCACAATGAGGATATGGATAAAGACTTTGTATATGAGGGTTCTCTAAAATAGTTATACTTATTTATAAAAAAAATACAAGTAAACCAAAATTATATTTAAAATACCTCTATAGGTTTCTTGATTTATAACCACTCGATGTACTGTACAACCACCTACACATTAAATTGGACAAATAAATTAGACAATAAAAACACCACATGGATCTTGGCATATATGCAATATCTACACATTAAATTTGAAAAATAACTTGACAATAACAAATAAATTAGAAAATAAAAACACCACATGGAACTTGGCATATATATCAATATCTACATAGTAATGAGGATTGTGAACTTTTACTAGTATAAAGCCTACTTTTAAAAACACGTCAAAACCCTTACGTTTTCATTGCCCTTTCGCCAGATCCATTATCCCATACAACTTGATAAGAGTTGTCCATGAGATGCATTTCCATCACCAAGACCTGCATGAATCATAAAATAATTTTTTTTTATATGAGTAAATAATTAATAATCAAATAAACATGCATCTAGTTATGTAAAATACTCTAGAAAAAAATTAAGTTGTTGCATACCTTAATGAGCTTCTCTTTGTTTTGAGAATAGGTTATTTTCTACTAAACAGGGCCAACCACGTGAAGGTGGAAGCTCATATGGACCTTCCTTCCCCTCCCTTACATCTCTCTCAATTCCTCATACCCAACAAATGATTTTCTTTATATAGAAAACATATAGACATTCATGCATAACTAGGATAGTCATCAAAACATATGAACATATAAACATAAATAAAGATCCAAATACAAGTCATGAATTTATAAATCTAATTTTTCTTTGATTTATGTTTTTTTACATTCATAAAATTGACAATTGGGGTATCATAATCATCCAAGGACATTGTATTTCTTGTGCCCTATCCTTCTATTGTTTGTGTGCACTCATGTACCATACTTCTGGTATGTCGCTGAGAAGGGTTAGATGGCATCTATTCAGGGTCATGAACTGGAACAACGAAAATGATCATATAGATATGTTGAAATATAATTGAAATAACTAATTCATTATTTTGATTAACATTACACTATTTCTCTTTACCTGTTGTTGCGCCTCTTTTGCCACCTAAATGAGCAAAACAGAGGTGCTTACAAGCTTAGTTGGGTTATCTAAGAAGGACAACTATAAAGGAAAGGGTTAGAGAAAGAAACATAAAAGAACAACTAAGAATTAAACTAAGAAATAAAATAACAACTAAACTAGTGAGCATAAGGACATAAGAACAAAAAACCAATAAGACTCATGTCACCAATGGCAAGGATCATATTAGTGAAAGAAAACACTAAGAAGAAAGAGGACTATGGGTCCCTTCTTCCTCCAAGGGAGGGTTCTTGGACCCCCACAAATAAGCTCTTCTTACAACTTTGAATGAAATTGTGAAAGAATTCCAAGTTAATCCACTCAAGAGGTGAGATGGATTGCCCAATGTAATGGTGATGGTATACTCTTGATAAGAATAGAGGATTCCTAGAGAATAGAAGTAGCATAACTTTTCTATTGAATTCCTTGAAAATGAAGTGCACCCATGGCCTTGTTTTATAGCACCTCTTCAAGGTATTGTGCAACCAACTTGTAGTGTGAAAAGAGGCTAATTAGGGCATTTTTATGTCTTTGACCAGCCACCCAGTCGGATCCAGTCGAGATTTGGGTGTAAAATCAACTTGGAAGCTGAACCAAAAGTGGGTGGGAGGCTGACCAATATCATAAATGCACCGTTCTCAGATGTGCACAGCTTTTAGTGACCACAGTCAAGCATCGGGCGCATGTGTGCTTTTCCCGCGTTTCTATTTTGTGCATGTGCACGTGTGCCATGTGTAGTCATAGCGCACTTTAATTTTATTACTGGTTGTATAGTTTTGGACCTTTTGGAAATGATTTTGTGGTAATTTTGGTCCATGGGTGACCTCATAACTGTTTGACGATGCTGGATTCTTGTAACCATTTGCGAATGAAATTTCAGTGATAACAGATGCCCCCTGATGGATGAGGTTAGGAGCATACATATAGCCAAAATTCATCAATGTTTCTTCTACTGAGAGTGTCTTTGTAAGAGAAAGAGATAGTGAGAGTGTCAAGAGTTTCCCATTGGAGGGAGAAGGGAACCTGTAGAACCCAACCTTCCATAAGGTGTGTAAAAATAAGCTTTGTACAAATGAGGCGGGCATGCCCCATGCTCATGTCATGTAACTCAAAGAGGAATGGTTTGTTGATGTAGACAACTGTAGTGCCCTCGAGGATGGTCATGATAAATGCAGAAGACAATTCTACAGAGGAATATACTATGAACAGTAGGTAGTGACATCTGTAATAAATATCATAGATTCTGTACACATTGATAGCCCATCCAAGTTTAGAGGTCTTCGGAAAATATAAGAAATAACTACAATAGTCACAAAGTAAGACCCACCGTAACATGAGAACATCTCATTGGAAAGGTAAAGAGAGTCAAGATAATGTCGCCCTTCTAGACAACTGCGTTGATGTCGACAAAAGGGGGACATGACTCCCAGAAGCAAAGGGCTTCGTGAAATCTACTAGGTGAGGTTAGGAACTAGAGGAGGTACATGGATGAAGTCAAGATGTATGAAGACTTAAGACTACCCTTGGTTGGGGGTATATGCAAAGTATAAGTGGCCACAACCATTCAACTAGGTCAAGTGTCAAGGGGACAACAAGACATGGGATAAGTTGTGCCAGAGGCGGGACAAAGTGAACAAACTCAGAGGGCAGAGGTAAGTGGCCCGTGAGATACTCGAAGTATATGGACGATGTCAACATGGGTAGATGATAAGGAGTGCCCCAACCAAGGGCGACATGGGTTGCATTTGCCAAAAAGGGAAGAAGGTCACCAAAGGTGACGACAAAAAGATATGTAAATGTTGGAAACAAAGGCTTTTTACAATTTACCAAACAAATAAAGAATAATTTGGGATGAGTGTACAAATACAGAAATGGGTGCCCTAATTTAATATGGTTGGGCCAGTTAGGGCACAATTAGCTTGGAGAATTGGTGGAAGGTGGGGGCCCCATGGGTGGGTTTTTGTATGAGGTAGATGAAATGGAGGGAAATTTGCAGAGGGGCAAACTGATTGTAGATGAAATGGAGGGTTCATGATACTGCGGAGGTGCAGTCAAAATAGAACCTTGAAGAGATAATCTGGGAGTCCATTGGGAAAGCTAGAAAAATGAGGAGAAGGAGTATGTGGCTGATTCGTGACATGATGTAATACTATCGGGACTCCCATCCCTAAAGGGTTGAAAAGTAGCATGAGTGTCAAAGTGCAAAAGGGTGCTATGAATGGGACAACTCATGTGGGGGAGAGTGCTACTGGGTGACAATACCTAAGATGCAATGGAGATGTTGGTACTGCAGAGCCATAGATGGGGATCCTAGAGGCAAATGTTAGAGGGGGTGATTGGAGATGCAATTATATACATGCTAGTGTTGATTATATACCTGAAGGGGTTGCGTTGATCTATGATGACCAAGTACCTGCACACATGAAAACCAAATACCTGACATGAACAATATCTGAAGAGAATCGAACATACAAGCATTTATTTGATAATTTTGAACATGAGCATGCATACCTGGACGGGGTATGAAAAAATGGTGCCCCGGGGACTAAGGATAAAAACTGGTCAAAGGACTGTCTTAATGTAGATGATGGGATGTTGATCCCGTGGCTGAAGACAGATCAAAAAATGGATACCCGAAGCACCCGGAATGGTGTTTGGAAGTTTGGTGGAAAGGCCTATATATACTTATAGGGCCCACATTGCCACCTCATTTGTACTTGCTTCCAGAGTGACTGGATGAGAGGTATTCAGAGGAGATTTGGATATTCCAGGAGGACAAGGCAGCCGATTTAGGACCAATGAGCTTCAGGTTAGTGGTCTTATCATCCTGCATAGAAGTAGGTTTTCAATTTATGGGCAGGGCCTGTACGGAGGGTTGTATAGGGGGTTTTATGGGTGTGGGCCCCCTAGTGCGTGGGCAATCCAAAAATATGCATGCATGGGTGTGCACCTATTATCCAGATAGTTTCACATGGGTGCGCCCTTAGGGGGGACAAAGGTGTGCATGATATGCGTGCCTGTTCGCTACACAGTTGCGCATGGGTGCACGGCTGTGTAGTGGACAGGAGTGTTGTGATGAGCGCCTGTGTTCATGACAGGGGTGCATGGAGGCACCCCTGTAGGGTGGGAAGGCAGGCGTGCATGCACGCCTGTGGGATGGACAAGTGTGCCTACGTGCACGCCTGTGGGGTGAACAGGCGCGCATATGTGCATGCCTGTGGGGTGAACAGGCGCACATATGTGCTCGCCTATGGGTTAAAAAACCATGCCTTCGGGGCAAGGCTGATGGGTGAAAAACTTATCTTTTTTAATGTGTTTTATGGTCAATATGACTGACCTAGGACTGTATTGTGTGGTTGCAGGTGATCATTTTCACAATGCCGATCCATTGGCGAGAGCGGGACTGGTCACAGCTGAGGGATGCCATGGCTATTGAGGAGCCAGGGGTTTGTGCCACTTTGGTAGCTTGTGGGCTACTAAAGTTCTTTGAGTGCCCGTTGATATGGGCGCAGGAGTATCTCCTGCAATTTCTGATCCGGATGTGGAGTCTGGACCTGCATTGCTTTATGGTGTGGGGAGAGCAGATTGTCTTCACTATGGTGGAGGATATATATTTTTTGACTGGGCTCCCTTTTCGGGGAATGCCCCTACTGGCGGACGTGTCGTTAGTGACCTTGGGTTGGTGGTATTGTTCAAGGGAGAACTATATGTCAGGCTTCGTCGTGAGTATCGAGGCGATGGATGCTTTAACTCATCGTTGTGTAGCAACAATGATTGTGAGGGTATAGGGGTCCCTCGTGACTCAGCGTATCAGTGGTGGTCAGCTGAGGGTTATGGGGAGGGCACTGGTCGATGAGAATTTTGCCTGGGGTTTGATGCTACATGCCAAGATGGTAGAGTAGTTGGACAGATGTCGGACTACAGACTCAGGGGACTTTGCCTTTGGGTCCATCGTGGTGGCCTGGTTTTTGGAGAGGGTGTCGATGTTGCACCCTAGAATTTTATTGGGCACTCCTGGGGCATGAGAGCCATGACTGAGGTGGTGGTCAACTATTTTGGTTCGCCATGGTGGTGGAGAGGGCGGCCATTTTTTCATGGCTGAGTCAGCACAGGTTTGGCAGAAAATGTTGCAGGTCATACTGCAGTATCCATACTATGGTGTGGACTTCTGGGGTGATTCGGACATGGTGTTACCTCCAGGGGAGGATTTTGATCACCGAGGCATGTTTGTAATTTTGATATGTTTATTTTTGAGATAGAATGACATATGTATTTTGTATAGATGTTGATACTATCGTTTGGTTGTTTGTATGTGTAGAAGTGGGACCTCGCGGGCATGCGGTTGAGCTAATGAGAGCGTCGGCTCATCAGGAGTCAGGGAGACCACCGTGGGGAGGGCCGCGGGCAGGAGAGAGACGTCATCATGAGTATGTCGAGGTGAGACCACCTGGTGACAAGAGATTAGTGAGGAGATGCCATTTTGATGACCCTGGTGCCAGGCCATCGCATGCTCCTCTTATGGAGGCCGAGGGAGATTTTGACGATATTCGTCGTTTCCTGGAGGCAGTGCTATAAGGTGTGCCTGAGGGCATGTGGTCGCGTATCCAAGATGAGGGCATCTTGGAGCATTGTGTGGGAGTTCCGTTGATGTGGCAGGCCATGGTGTGACGAGCAGCAGTAGCAGGTGCTGCGATGATCAGACGGTTACCTCTCAGTCCGAAGGGACCAGTAGTGGGTGGGGCACCACCGCTTGAGGGAGGGGCATGAGGTGGTTCTCTAGAGGCACCTTGAGTGTCACTCTATGTATGTTTTTATTGTGTATATAGGCTGGTGAGCCCATTTTGGTATAGTGAGACCAGTTTTGTACCGAGGTGCTTCACTAGCCTGCGGATTTTGTATGTGATGTATGTATGTAAACATGTTGATGTCACTGTTGACCAATTTATATATATATGAGTATACATTTTGGGGTCTATGTGATGTTTACATGTGTTTTTTGATGTGTTGATGATGTCTAATCTATATATGTTGTGACAGGTTCTTGATGGTTTATGTGTGTGTAGAGGTATCTTGATGTGATATATGTCAATCTAACACAATGTTAGCTAAGTTATCTGTAATTTGATTCAATTGTCTTGGAATATGTGTAAATGTAATGAAATCAAAATGTCGAGATAAAAGTATAACTTGCAGGTATTTGCGAAAGAGGCAAGGATCGAGGACACCGTACAAATTATTGAGCTAGAGGACGACTAGTTGAGAGTCAAGAAAGATGCTAAGGTTTGAATACAATGATGATGGGCATCAGCGAGGAGGCCAATGACAGCAGTGTATTCGACTTTGTTGTTGGTTGTTGAACCCAAACATATGCCATTAGAGTGGAGAAATTCATGTGAAGGGGTATAGAGGGCCCAAGCTGTTGAGTCAAGATTTTGTGTCCATCGGCTAGCACCGTCGACGTAACCGATGTGGTAGGCCAATGGAAGAAGCATCTGTCAATAACACAAATGATAGTTTAGACATGAGGGATGAAAAAAAGATTAAAAACACTATAAAAGAAATAACCTAATGTAGAATGGCTACGCTTAGGCATAATTTGTTTTTAAGTATAACCTGTTGATGGGTTCTTTGAGAGAGAGGCCTTCGGGGGAAGCCAGGATGTATGCGTCTTTGGTGAGACAATGTTGGATAATGTAGGGGCCATGCCATAGTGACTCAAATTTTCCATGAACGAGGGTATCGTGAGCAATATTGTAAGCAAGGACGAGGTCACCTTCGTAAAATGAGCGAAGGTTGACATGGTGATCAAAGGTGGCCTTCGACCATTTTTTGGCTGCCTTATTGTTCTGTAATGAAGATCGACGATCTTCATCCAGGGAATCTAAGTTTAGAAATCACTTCTCCATTGGAGCAGTGTCAGGTAATAGCTCAATTACGGTGCGTAAGGTGGGAATTTTGCACTCGATGGGAAGAGTGGCCTTAATCCCATGGACTAGGTGAAATAGTGTGAAACCAGTGGTCGTTTTCACAGCCGTACTGTAATCCCATAGCATGGAAAATAACATATGATGCCAATTGGTCTTATGTTTGTTAACCATGCACTGCAACATGGTCTTGAGGACCTTGTTAGCTGCTTCGACCTGTTTTTTAGACTGAGGGTAATATGGTGAGGCAAACTCATGGGAGAATCCTAACCGAGATGAGAGTTTGACGAAAATCTCATTCTCAAAATGTTTCCCGTGATCATAAACTAGTTGGAGTGGTACTCCAAAGCAGGATATGACGTGATTAAAGAAAAAATGCGTTGTAGTGTCAGCGGTGTTATTGAAGGTGGGCATGGCTTCAGCCCATTTTGTGAAGTAATCGACTACAACAACAATGTATTTGTGTCCATTGCTGGATGGGGGATTACAAGTCATGAAGTCGGTGCCCCATTTACAAAAGGGGCCTGCAGTAATGACTAGGTGGAGAAGAGCAGGTGGTGCTTGTGCTTTGTTGGCGTAAAGCTGACATTTCTCGCATCACTTCACGTCATGAATGTAATCGTAAAACAATGTAGGCTAAAAATAACCTGCTCGAATGATTTTCTGAGCAGTGGACATTCCCGAAATATGGCCCCTGCATGCACCGCTATGACAGTCGTTCAAGACTCTATCAGCCTCATCAATAGTCAAGCATCGATGAAGTATGGTGTTGACCCCTGGCCAATATAAGATATCTCCGATGAGGAGATAGAAGGGGGCCTGGTGGAGAATACGAAAAAGATCATCTCGTGAGAGGTGGTTACTAAACTTTTGGGTTTGGAGGTAGACAAGGAGGTCTCCGTACCATGGATCATCCGAAATAATATAAAAGAGATGTTCGTCGGGGAAGTCAGTATTGACGGGGGCACTGGTAATATTAGAGCGGAAGGTCGTGACAAGTTCGGCGAGGACGAGAGCTTTCTTTCTCTTGGGTGTTGAAAATTCAAGATCGTACTCCTGAAGGATAACAATCCATCGGGCAAATTTGCCATTAATTTCCCGACGGTTGAGCAAATATTGCATAGGGTTGGAATCTGCTACGACCTTAGTCGTGCGAAGCAGAATGTAATGACGTAGTTTCTGGACTGCGAGGATGACTACAAGGGCTAGTTTCTGTTCGTGTTTATACTTCAAGGGTGGCCCTGAGAGGTTTTTACTAATGTAGTAAATGACATGCTCACAACCATCATCACCGATTTGAATGAGAACTCCTGCTACTGAGACAACTGATGCTGATATGTAGAGGATATAGTCACGATTATAGTCGGGTGAACTAATTAAAGGGGCATTAGACAATGCCATTTTAAGATCGTCAAATGTTTTTTGAGCATGTTCATCCCAGTGAAATGGGTTGTCGTGTCGTAGTAAGTGAAGGAAACCGTGTGCTCGAGTGGTTTAGTTTGGGACAAATCGTCATAGAAATTTAGCTTTTTCTTGTAGTCTCTGGAGTTGACGTAAATTTCGAGGGGGTGGAATTTCTGTGATGGCTTGGAATTTAAGGGGGTCCATGGTAATACCACTTTGAGAGATGATGAATCCAAGGAGGCACCCTGCAATGACGCAGAACACACACTTGAGGGGGTTTAAGTGGATGTTGTATTGACGACACCATTGGAAGATGATCTGTAAATCGTCAAGATGTTGGGTGCGTTTCTTGGATCGAGATGTGAGATCGTTCAAGTATGCGAGGATGATATGAGCTAGATCATGAAAAATGTATGTCATCGCCCATTGGAAAGTTGTTCCATCATTCTTTAGGCCAAAAGGCATGACACGATATGCAAAAGTACCCCAAGGGGTGGTGAATGTGGTTTTGTATTAATCAGATGGGTGGATTTGGATTTGATTATAACCAGAGAAACCGTCCATGAACGACAGAGCCTCGTGGCCTGTGCAGTCATCGATAATTTGATCGATGAAAGGCATTGGAAATTTGTCTTTGGGACATGTGTGATTGAGATTGTGAAAGTCCGTGCAGATGTGGATAGTGCCCTGTTTTTTGCTAACGGGTACAGGGTTGGAAACCCATGAGGTATAGGCAATGGGGTAGATGAACCCAGCCATGTGTAATTTGTCAATATTGGCTTTAATGGCCGCTGCTTTGGATGGGTGTAGTGGTCGTTGTTTTTGACGAACTAGTGTAATGTCAGGCCAGGTGTCAATGCGATGTTCGACAATAGAGGGATCAAGGCCAGGCATCTCTGTGTATGACCAGGCAAAAATATCCTGATATTCTTGGAAGAGGGCTTTATAGGCAGTGATTTCTTGAGGAGTGCAAGCGACGCCAATGGTGATTTCCTCGATGACTCCATTTTTTATGGAAATATCAATTTTGATGGTCGGGGAAATGTTGGCCATGTTGCCTTCCTCAAAAGCGTCAGGGGCAAGAATGGGGTTGTTGAACCAGTCGATATGCCCTGATGGGATAAAATATTTGGTTTCGACTACGTATATGGGGTGTTGGTTAGGAGATGTGGAAGCTTCCTATGGAAAGAAGAGTGCTCTATGGTGTAGCACATCCCATGGGTAGTCAGGGGTGTGTAACTCTTCAAGTATGTCCTCGTCACAGTGGAATTGGCGGGAATACAAGGGATCTAAAAGAGTGATATCGGTTACTGTCTCCATGTGGTTGTCTTAGGGTGAAGAAGAAACAGGGGGAATGACACAATGAGATTGCGATGCTTTGCTTGACATAAACCAAATATGAAAGTACTGAGGAGTACCAGTGGTAGTTGGATGTAAAATTTCCGTAGGGAAATGTACGAGAGAATTGGGGGGATTTGGGGGTAAATCCTCGAATAAGTCATCCAAGAACCATAGAGGAATAGGGAGTGCCTCTAGTTCAAGAGAAATGATATGAAGAATCTCAAGTGGTGAGGTTATGTCAACCATCGATTATGTAGGGGGTGCAGGGGTTTGAATCAGGGTCATTTGGCATTGCTTGTATTCAATGATCATAGGACATTGATATGTAAAATGATCTAAGTATTCACATAGAGAGCAAGGGCATCTCATACGTTCATTGACTGAAGTTGTGACATAATGGATGTCAGTGATTTTTGGTAGGGATGATGTAGTTGGATTGGGTTCGTTTTGGAAGCTTTGGCATACTGCAACTAATGTTTTCCGAAAGTGAGGTAGTGTTGGGAAATGGTGTTTATAATGGCCATATTCTGAACATATAGTGCAAGTGAATTTGGTCCGTATTCCTTTGCTATTTGAGTGAGGGGTGGAAGCGGAAATACTTGCTATAGTGGCGAGCGTTGATGGTGTTTGATTGAGTGGAATCAGGTTCTATAACTCGGGTAGAGATGGGAATTTGTTGGTTTGGTGTCCATCTTTCTCACATAGTGTGCAAGGAGGTTGGACACATGGGGGAATTGGAGTTGTGGGCTCCTTCTTCTTTCGCCTACCCCCAGCTGTGGCAGGGAGGTTAGTGAGTGGGGGTGTAGAGGGTATGGTGGGAGTGAGTATGGGAATCATCATTGGGAATCCTTCCATTTGGGGGGGAAGGGATGGTTGAGGGACCATCTTTGGTGGATGTAAATACCAAACTAGAATTGCTAACACCATATTAGGGAGGGTAAGCGTTACGGCTACTTGGAAATATTGTATTCTTGGTGGAGGGTAAAAGAAGGGGATTTGAGTAATGGCTTGGGGAACTGTCTCCTAAACTGGGATATGGCCTTGGGGAGAGGTGAAATCATGAACTGGTGGAGTCGACGAGTTCGTAGGAGGCTCATGAGGGGGGAGCTCTACGACTAGTGGGACGTCAGATATGATAGAAGCCTCCCTAGGAGGAAGGGTATCCTCTATGTCGGTTTCATTGGATGATACGACACATACTTGATTGGAAGTATGAAAGAGCGGTGGTGCACCATGGTAAGTTCCTAATAATGATGGGTCTTTGAAAATTTTGGGATCCATTTTGATGAGTGGGTATGCGTCATGACTCATGTGGATGAGAGGGAGAATGTTATCAATGTTGGCAGAAGGGTTAGGCTCGTAATGTGAGACTTGGTCGATGGTAATGATCTTCCCGTTATGGGGGAACATCATGGTTCGAAATATGGAAGGGGCAATTGCCTTCATAGCGTACATGTAGCTACGAACGAACAAGATATTATAATCGAGTGGGTCATCGATAACTTCAATGTCGATGAGAATGGTCTTTCCCCTGAGTTCTATAGGGACATTCTGGAAGAGCCCTTCGGGAGAAGATGGTCATCCATTATAAGCTCTTAAGGTAATGGCAGATGGTATGAGTTCGGGGGAACCAAGTTTTTTCCATACAGACTTGGACATAATGCATGTGGATGCACCTTCATCGATGATGCACCGATGAACTATAATGTTCCGAATTTTTACTGGGATTTGAAAAGTGATTAGAGCAGGAAGGCGAGGTTCTCCACTGTCGAGATCAAATGTGACGAGTTGAGTATTCGTGGGGTTGACTTCCCCCAAGGCAGAAATTAATGATTTTCGCTAAGTGGGACAAGTTTGAAGGACTTCTAAGACTGACATGGTAGCTGAGGATTGTGCTAAGTCATCGACCAAACTATAATTATGAGCCGCTCTAGCCTGGGGGTTGTGGACATTCCTACGCAATGGGATGCAAGGAATGCGAAGAGGTGTTTCGGCATTAGGGTGAAGAATCACCAACGGGGGTCCCGGTGGTGCGAGGATTGTTTCTGGGGGAATGGGAGGACACTCAGCGGGTGCACAATATTGATGACTATGTGTTTGCAGAAGGATTTCTTCCTCGCTGGTGAGGAGGATAGTATGATCTGCGGGATTGTTTGGATTGAGGTACTGTCCCAACTGTGGTGGGGTAGGCTACGTGTCCTGTTGGGTGTTCATCACACCTTGGTGCAGAATGGGATTTTGTAGCATGGCTGGGGGTGGTTGTTGCATGTATTGTTGTGGGGCCTGCTGAGGGGCAGGTAGTGCTGGAGGATGTGGTAGACTCCCTGAGTCTTTCAACCATTTAAAATCAGCGATTTGGGGATAATGATGAGTATAATGACCGAACTCACCACAAAGGGCACAAGGGAAGGTGGTTCTAACAATATTGTTATTTATCCCTTGATGCCTATTGTTATTGCCCCCCTGGGGGTTATGATTCCCTTGATTCTGGTTGCCCCCAGTGGGTTGGTTTTGTTGGGGGTGATTCCTGCCTTGACCTAGGTTGTTATTGTTCCTGTTTTTTCCTTTCTTTTTGGCATTATTCGACTAATGGGTCGGATTTGCCGTATTCATCTATTCGAAATTTTGATATTGTTGAAGGGGAGAGGGTTGAACAAAATTCACCCTAGCGTGAGGGTGTAAGGGAGCCATGGGATGTGGAGGACCAGGGAATGGAAAGTACAGATTCTATGTTAGTTGTGACCTGTAAGGTACATATGAAGGCATGACGCTTTCACTAGTACTTAGAGTATAAGTTGAGGTAGAGGGGGTACCAAAACTTGTTTGGATAGGTGGGTGTATTGGGGTTGCCAGCGGTGGCCCGCTGATGGGTGGAGGAATAACAACAGGGTATGGTTATTGATAAGGGGGTGGAGGGTAAAAAGAGGTTCCCCCATATGTCAACGGATATTGAGGTGTGCCATACATTGGTGGTTGTAGGGGTTGTGGACTATGGTGCATGGTATTACCAATCAATCTGTATACTGAGTGAGAAATCCCAGGTTTGTCTTGATCGAATGGCACAGGTTTTGGGAGATCAAGAAGTATTGTGTATAAGTACCCTGATTGTGAATAGATGAGGTCATATTGATGAGCCTTACTGATGGCTTCCTCTTCAGATTGAGGGAAGGTGGAAGCTAAATCTTTACCGAGGAGAAAGACAAGTGATCTGAGAAACTAGTCAAGACATTGTTGTTTGGTGGTTTCAGCTTTGCACAAACTACGTCGTCTACACCACTTGTGAATGTGATCAGCAATATGTGTGGCTGAGGTTTGTTTGAAATTAGAGAGTAGTTCAAGACCATTGTCATGGCAGATTGGTAATTGGAAGAAGGTCAAAAATGCTTTTGCCAAGGACTCGAAAGTCGAATGGGACCCCGATTGTTTGTCTACATACCATTTGGCTGATGGGCCAATGAGTGTGCATTGAAATAATCATAGTCAGATGGAATCATCCATAATGTTGTTGGAAGAGCACCATAAGTGGAAAGTCATGACATGGTTGGCAGGGTCATCTCCTGCCTTTCCTTCAAACTTGGGGATGTTTGAAGGTAGTGTAGGCATTGCAGGCCATGTGGGGTCATGCAATATAGGATCATTTGTGAGTTTGCTTAGATTTGGTATGTTAATAGAGGCCAAATATGGCATATGTAGTGGGGGCGGAGGATTAGTTCCAGCCATAGTGTGAGTGTTCTGTGATCCTGACCCTTGAGGGGGGCTAGGTGGGTTGGTACTTCCTCCTTGAGAGAGAGTTGGCCCCCCGCTTCCGTGTAAAGGAGAGCGAGTGGGCAGAGGGATTTGGGAAGTGGACCCAATTAATGTGGAACCAAGCAAAGCTGATCCTAAGACAATGGCACTCATTGGAGTGTGAGAAGGTAGGGTTGATGAGTTGGCAAGATTAGGAACTCCCCCTAAAATAGGAGGGAGGTTTAGCAAGTGTCTGGAATGATGGGGTTTCTGTGGGTCCCCTATGATGTCCGACTAGCTGAGTGGATGTGTGCAAATTGTGATGAGAGAAAATAAACAAGAACCTTGGTTACAAATTTTGAACTTAACACGATATATATCTAAATCAAAATGTAATCAGAAGTGCATCATACATAAAGTGTTTTGAAAAAGAAGCATATATGTGGATAAGTGGATTTTGTCTGCGTGGGGAAGCAAAGAAAAAAAATGTTTGTGTCCTAAAATTCATAACGTCCTTCCTCTCAAATATCACTGAACCTTCCAATAGTACTCAATAGTGGGGTATGAAGTCACTAGAAGAGAAACTAGTGAAGGATGAAATAATTAGTTATAATGAGGGGTAAAGGGAGCATATCCCGAAAGAGCTGGTGATATTTCCTAATAGCCACACAAAATCTGTTCAAGGTGCAATTGCAGCCCACAATTGCCACTTGGGTAGATGTCCTAAAATTTGGTCACTAGGTACCTCAGTCAAAATGTGGCATTTAGATTTTTGGCCTAAGAAATGGGTCACGGGCTGGATCCCGTCCAAGAGGTGGGTGCCTCAAGGGGGGATGCACAGAACAACTGGACCTCGGCCTTCAACCCTTCATGGGTATCTCCCTGCCTTATGGTGTTAGGAACACTTGACATGGAGGATTTTCAGTTCCCTATTTGACAACTTCTATTTTTTTGACAATGTGAGAACCAGATAATGGGGAGTTATTTGGATGCCTATCGCTGAAATCCTACCTAGACTAAAAAATTTCTTTTGGCACCTCCTATGGAGGAAAACTTAGTGAGTTTTTAGAAAAAAATTAGATGTGGTTGTTTGAGAGATTGGGGGTGTGAACCAACCTTGTTTAAATTAAATGGGAGTGGATAGTTTCATCAAGAAAAGGGTGGGGTGTTTCAGAATCCCTTTGGAGGAAACTTACTTTTGACCTCCACGTTTCGAGAAGAAAACTATGTGAGTGATAAGTGACTTTTGTGTGTGAATGAGTGAAAGTGTCCCAATGTTTTAATGAATTAGGTGTCACCTTGCTACATGTAGACTTTTCTTGGTCCTTACAAGTGTTGATTACCTAATTAACTAAATGCCTTTGGTACAACCTTGCGTAATTCAAAAGTCCCTAGGAAACTAGCATGTGGACATGTGGGTCCTTTACTATTCCTTTAACTCCCTATTGTGATTTAATCTAAGAAAAGATTTGAAACTATCCTATATTGTGATCATGTGGGCATGTATGGGCCCATTACAAAACCTTTAAACTTCCCTAGTGATTTAATCTAAGAAAGTAAATTTCAACACTATCTTATCTTTGTAGCATGAGGTCATGTATGGGCCCGTTACAATCTTAAGATGTGTTTGAAAAATAAACTAAGAGGAGTCCCGAGAGGGGCTTTTGTCCTCTCCTAAAGGTTTTAGTCTTTTTAAGGGAGATGAAATTGTCCTACAATCTTTTTCTGATTCTCAAGGTCACTTGGAAGCATGAGAGAAGAGCATACTAAGTGATTGTTATCCAACTTCTAGTCCCAATGCAAGTTTTATGTGATTACAAATGATTCCAACTTATACTTTTAGTCAAAGCAAGCCATCCATGTGGAAAAATGAAAGAAAAAGAGGAAATAATGATTTTAAACCCCCTAAGTGCCTATGTGTTTTGACTAATCCATTTTTATGAAGAGGGAACTAAGTGTGGTGCATCTTACAACATGCATGAAATCACTTTTAAGAAGGCTAGGGGCCTTCCCTAAATCACAAAAAACCTTACAATGTGTATTTTTCTACATAGGTGCACGGGTCTCAGTATAGACAGAGGTGCACTGAGTGCCTATGCATAGACCGAAATGAGCTTTTGGGTGCATGTGCACAGAACAACACTATGATTTTGGTGCACGTGCGCATGATGCGCGACTGTGGGCCAATAAACCTGTGCACAATTGACACATGGCCGTGAAGAAAATTCCAGATGGAATTCTCTCAATTCAACCTTGAATTGGATGTTTTGCAGGTCATCTTGGGTTGGTTAATGCACCTGCAGGTTAAATAAACCAAAATAAGAGCTATAAAAACCCAAATGGGGTAGGAAATTGATACCTTTCCCCAGTGGAGTCGCCAATATGTTGCGCCTCTTTTGCCACATAGATGAGCAAAACAAAGGTGCTTATAAGCTTAGTTGGGTTAGCTAAGAAGGACAACTATAAAGGAAAGGGTTAGATAAAGAAACATAAAAGAACAACTAAGAAATAAACTAAGAAATAAAATAACAACTAAACTAGTGAGCATAAGGACATAAGAACAAAAAACCAATAAGACTCATGTTACCAATGGCAAGGATTATATTAGTGAAAGAAAACATCGAGAAGAAAGAGGACTATGGGTCCCTTCTTCCTCCAAGGGAGGTCTCTTGGACCCCCACAAATAATATCTTCTTACAACTTTGAATGAAATGGTGAAAGAATTCCAAGCTAATCCACTCAAGAGGTGAGATGAATTGCCCAATGTAATGGTGCTAGTATACTCTTGATAAGAATAGAAGATTCCTCAAGAGAATAGAAGCAACATAACTTTTCTATTGAATTCCTTGAAAATGAAGTGCACCCATGGCCTTGTTTTATAGCACCTCTTTGAGGTATTGTGCAACCAACATGTAGTGTGAAAATAGGCTAATTAGGCATTTTTAGGTCTTTGACCAGCCACCCAGTCGGATCCAGTCGAGATTTGGGTGTCAAATAATCTTGGAAGCTGAACCAGAAGTGGGTGGGAAGACAACCAATCTCATAAATGCGTCGTTCTCAGATGTGTGCGGATTTTAGCGATCACAGTCGCGCATCGGGCGCATGTGTGATTTTCCTTCATTTCTATTTTGTGCATGTGCGTGCGCGCCCTGTGTAGTCATAACGCACTTTAATTTTATCATTGGTTGTATAGTTTTGGACCTTTTGGAAATTCTTTTGTGGTAATTTTGGTCCATGGGTGACCTCATAACTGTTTGACGATGCTAGATTATTGTAACCATTTGCAGACGAAATTTTAGTAATAACACCTGTCTCTGTAGCTGCAATAGTTGGTGCGTTAATTTCTTGTCCACTTGGTTGCTCTCGCATTTCACCCTCCTGAGCTGCATGCTCTTCAATTTTGAGAAGATAATATATAATTATAATTCAGGAAATAAATATCTACAATCACAGTAAATATTTCTAATTCTGAAGCATACATACCGGAATGGGTACTCTGCTCTACACTATCACTGGACATGTGCACCCTTGTATGATGCGGTGTTTGTTGAATACCACTAGATTCACTACTGCGGTAGCACTATTTCTTGAAAATAAACATAAATACTTAGTTAAGGGTGATATAATAAAATATGAATAGACTTTACAATCATGCTATTGCGGTTTCCTTATTCATTTGATTTACCTGCGTGGCTGGGGAGATAGGAGTCTGGCCCAAGATTTTTCTATATTCAATCACACTTTTAAAACCATGTTTGCAACCAAGCTTTAGGTCCTCCTCGGTGGCAACAGTGTCAAACATATTTAATTGCAATGCATAACACCATTAAAAATACCAATAACAAAAACATATATTTGTTCGCTAATGTTAAATAAATATTAACCACAATTAATAATTTAAATATTACTATTCGGGCTTTTAGTTTTTCGTAGCCACCCTGGCCTAGTTTATGTTGGTCATGTTTTTCCACTCTGGCCTTGGTTTCTTTGAAGGTGTTTGGTAGCCTACATATGGAATTTTTGAAGTTGCATATAGAGTTACATATGACCTTGGTTACTATAAAGTTCCATATAGTTGCATATAAGTTGCATAAAGTTGCATATATTTGCATATCCCCTAACACTCAGTGGAGAACTGGATTTGAGACCCATCAAAGAGTTTGAGTGGGGATCGATAGTTTGGAAATCCATGATCTTGGAATTTCACATATTACAAGATATTACAAGATGATCGAGTTGTTGTTTAATCCAGTGTATGCATAGGGTGTAATGGTTTTGATGGCGTTGTACAAACTATAAAGGAAATGGTTGTGGTCTTCTATATGGAAGACTATGAAGGCATTGAACCTGAGAGGAGACAATGGGATGGAAGGAGGGGTTTTCCTCTCTCGATATTTTCCAAGGACCCAAGACCCATACCTAGCATTCAAAATATCCTGTTGAGGCCAAGGATACCCCTCTGGAGTTTCTGTGTGGTACTTTGAGGCATTGTTCATGGCTCTAGTTGCATATAGTTGCATAAGTTGTATTGTTGCATAAAGTTGCATATAGTTGCATAAAGTTGCATAAAGTTGCATATAGTTGGATAAGTTGCATATTTGCATATAGTTGCATTGTTGCATATAGTTTCATAGTTTCATATAGTTGCAATATAGTTCCATAAAGTTGCATATAATTGCATATAGTTGCATAAGTTGCATAAGTTGCATTTTTGCATAAAGTTGATTATAGTTGCATAGTTTCATATAGTTCCATATTTGCATATAGTTGCATATGAAATTGTCATATAGTTGCATAAGTTGCATATAGTTTCATAAGTTGCATATAGTTGCACAAGTTGCATATAGTTGCGTATAGTTGCATAGTTGCATAAGTCGCATTGTTGCATAAAGTTGCATGTTGCATAAAGTTGTGTAAAGTTGCATAAGTTCCATAAAGTTGCATAAGTTGCATGTTGCATAGTTGCATATAGTTACATAGTTGCATATAGTTTCATATTTTCATATAGTTGCATACGAAATTGTTGCAATATAGTTGCATATAGTTGAAATATAGTTGCATAAGTTGCATAAGTTGCATTGTTGCATAAAGTTGCATAAACTTGCATAAGTTGCTTATAGTTGCATAAAGTGGCATATAGTTGCATATAGTTGCATAAGTTGCATTTTTTCATAAAGTTGTTTATAGTTCCATATAGTTGCATAAAGTTGCATATAGTTGCAATATAGTTGCATAAAGTTGCATATAGTTGCATATAGTTGGAATTTCACATATTTGGAAAACGCCTTTAGTAGCTGGTGGGGAATGGAGGAAAGGTTCGAGTTGGCAATAATGTTGGATGGGAGGGCTCTATGGGGGGTGTCTAAAAAAATTGATCCAACACGATGTTTTAAGACATGACAGTCTATCATAGAATGTGTGACTTTATTGGAAGTAACATCGTTGATTGGTTTGGAGGATGAACAACTAGTGAATTTGTGAAAAGGATGTCAGGATCCAACATGATGTTTTAATATATGACAATATGTCACATAATGTGTGACTTTATTAGAAGGTGTGTCCTTGGTTTGTTTTGTAGGATGAACAACTAGTGAATCTATGGTTTTGAGGCCGAGTGGGAGAAGGGATTGTGAGATAAGTGGTATCGTTTTAGCCATTGGAGGAAGAACATGTAAAGATATACATTTATGCATGTTTTAAGTTGTTGAAATGTGCTAGGGTGAGAAAGAGAAATAGTAGAAATGGTTAATTTATATTCTTTTTCATATTTGAAGAGAGTATATGTATTAATTTTATCATCATAGAGATCCCTACATTGTTGTTGGCATGGGAGACCTAGTATCAAATTAGAACAATCAAGTGGAGAAATGTCACAATCATAGTGTCTTGGAAGAGTCCCATGGAAAACATAATATTACTACATCAATTATTTTGTGTTGGGGTTTTGTAAGGTAATTATATGGAGGGTAGGGCTCTCGAGGTATTTTGTGTTGGCTTTTTGTAAGCTAATAATCTTTGGCTTTGATGGAGGGGAGCGCTCTATGGGGGGGACTGGGTATTAAGATATATAAGAAGATTGATCCAACCTATTGTTTTAATACATGAAAAGTTGTCATAGAATGTGTGTGATTTTAATGGTAGTGACATCATTGGTTTGGGATGGAGGATGAAGAGCTAGTAAATTTATGGTATTCAATAATTTCTCTTGGTATGTTATTCAACTTGGAAAATTCTTACATAGTCTCTTGTTTCTTCTACAAATATAGTCTTGTTTCTTCCCATGGTAACGGTCCTTTTTCAAGAAAATATCCTCAAATGTACCAAAATTGATGCCCGTATATTTTTCTATGATTCATATTTCTAACCCCTTTTGAATCACCATTAAATGATCTTCCAATCAAAATTTATAATAATTCTAAGTTGATAGACTTTGTAAACCCCTAATTTGGGGTTTTCTTTATTGTTCGACCTTGCACTTGTTATAGCCTTATCAATTATAATATTCTATTGATTATACTTGTATAGGATGTAATATGATATATCCTTTATAGGCTTCCATTGATCCCATGCAATTTGAATCTTCCAAGGGAACGTTATAGTGGAATTGCCAAAACCTTTTATTTCTTCCCTATTTTAGGGGAGTGAACTTGTATGCCCTGTCGCATTACACCTATAGCACTTCAATACTTGGACCTATAATACCCTACTCCTTCCTCTTTCCAATGTCACTAATTTACTTAAATTGAATGACTCTATTAGATATGATATTTTTTGTAGAACCTATGTTTTAAGCAAGGTTTGGGACTAAGAAAAAACACTAACTTCTACAACATGTACTATAAAAATATAGTGAATCAAAACCTAAATGTTTTGGCCATAGATACTTTGATATTTCTCCTTTTCAACATTTCAAGTCTTATGCCAATTCAATATCACAAAAAAATATTGGAGAGAAAATTCTATAATGATTCATCTAGAAGAGCCCAAACCAAGGTTTGTCCACTATGATCTCAAATGTTATGGTCCAAATAACCCATATTGCATAAGAATAGAAAGAATAAGTATTTCCACACCTCAAGGATTAACAGGATGACACCATGATGGTGAGACAACCTTTAAGGCATCACTAACAAATGGGGAGGGAATGTATAAAGAGTTTCAAAGCATAAAGGCCAATTTCAAACATGTGTTAGACTCTAAACAAGAATACATAGACCAAAAGCTTGACTCACCTAAAGCATCATCAGGAAAATCCAATTGACTGAGGAAGGTTGTCAAGAGTAAAGGGTGATGTATTCAAACATTCTATAAAGAGATATACCTAGACCTATGTAATAAGGAGAAGAAGTAGAATAATGCTAAAAATAAGTGTCAATGTGATATATCAAAGTTGTTGACTTTTGATGGCACTAGGGGTTTGAATGATCATATATATTCTTGTAATACCCATTGGGAAGTTGACTAAAGCATTAACCTATCCACCTAGTGGATCACATTCAAAGGTACATTATGAGGCACCATACTCAAATGGTATTAGAGAGATAACAAGCAACTAGATTTATGATGTTGGGATGATGTAGTCAATTAGTTCAAGGAAGTACTAGATGCATATCTATATACTGTGAATTTGACATTTACAAAGATGAGAAGTATTAGATGCTTGAAGGGAGAAATGGCACAATGATACAACTTTGTATTGAAGGATCTTTTTGGTAAGTTGAAATATAATATCTAGGAACTTGTATGCATGGATTGGCTTTGAACTCCAAACTCTAAACTAATAACTAGTCATGTTTAAGAAAACAAGTCGACATCATATCAACAAACCCTAAACATGACCATATAAATGGAATATTACATGGAACCCAATGCACATTATAAAGAACCACAAAAAGAGGATTGGGTCTAGAATTGTTTTATCAAATCCAAGTGACCCTAATTGAACCAAACAAAGGAGGGAAAAAAATCTAGTGATAATGGGAAACCTAGTAAAAGAGACAAGAACCTACAGAAGTTGAACATATTCTACTTTTTTTGCACATCCAATACCACTAAGCACTATTAAAACAACTCCAAGTTCAACTTGAAAAACCAAGGCTATTTTTTGGATTGCAAAGGAGACTAGGATGACTAGGACAACATTAAGACAAGACACTAATACAAGGAGTCATGAAAAGAACACAATGTGTATCAAGCCCAAGATAAATGAGGTAGCTCTTTTATGGTGGGGTATGGGGAAACATTCCCAACAATTGTATCTTTAGTGTTCTAGGTCAGGTATGTTGTTACTTATGTGGGCTCAATATACAATATTGTCCTTCATTCAAAGATCCACCCCCAAAGTCCTAATATATGATACAAGTAGTCAATGATAATGTGCACAATGATGATGATCTCCTTCATATTATCTATTATCGTAGTTTGAAAACCCCTACTTCCAATACTCAATCATCCTATCTTGAAATTCTTGAAAATGACCAAATTTGAGGAATTTTAGTTTATGGAAAGGGAATTTGGAGCAGAGAACTAAAATTAGGGCAAATGGGTTTTGTTAGGAAACCTACTTAATATAACCTAGCATAGCTTTTTTGATTCCATAACAAAATTTTATCAACTTTATTTTCATTTCAAAAACTACTAGACAACTTGCAATATTGGCAAAAAATTACCAATTTTATTGAAGTCAGTGATGATAAAATATTCTTGGAGAAAATTTGACACATCGCTTTTGTGAGGATGTAAATATTGTTAAACCTAGAATAGTTGGATTTCTCTAGAATAATTTTTATGAGCATTAAGTGCATTTTACAAATCTAGGCAGGAAAGTTTTGAAGTGCCAGAAAAAGGCCTAAAGTGCCATTTGAGCCAGCTTGTTTCTCTCATCTAAAGGTGATGTTGGAGTGCTATATTTCAAGATGTCATTATTCATATGAAGGAATACAAGTTTCCACCTTTATTTATATATTTCACATTAATATAAAACCATCTATGTGCATTTTAAAAGGATGACTTAGCTCATATGTGTCCTCTATTTTAGGGAAGATTTGAATTACATAGAAGATAGTGACAATTTTGGGCACATGGTAAGAATGTTGAGCTTGGGAAGTGATATTTG
Source organism: Picea engelmannii (assembly GCA_009831015.1). Classification (NCBI taxonomy): domain Eukaryota; kingdom Viridiplantae; phylum Streptophyta; class Pinopsida; order Pinales; family Pinaceae; genus Picea; species Picea engelmannii. The sequence goes on along the minus strand of ML786780.1, from coordinate 205,952 downwards.
GGAACTTTGCAAGCCCATTACAAAAAAATCCCTACAACCATTACATTCCATCAAACCATATTTCTATCAAGAATTTCATCAAAAAATTAGAATGCACACTCAAGTGATAGGAGAAAGAAGTAAAACCATATTTATCCTCTACGTGTGCCCTCCTCCCATGCACCCTCATCTGTGTGTTCCCTCCTCCCATGCACCCTCCTATGCATGTACCCTCCTCTAGTGCGCCCTCAAAACCGTGTTCCCTCCTCTAGTGCACCCTCAAAACTGTGTGTCCTCCTCTGGTGCGCCCTCCCTCATGTGCCCTCCTTCTCCGTGTGCCTCTCCCTCCTTCTCCCATGCTCCTCTCCCTCCTTCTCTGTGTGCCTCTCCCTGCTTCTCCCATGCTCCTCTCTCTCCTCCTCCCATTCTCCTCTCCACTCTGCGTGCATTCAACTATGAGCGCGAGAGTGTATTTTTTTAGTTTGATTTTGTTTTTGTTTTTTTTTTATGTTGTTTTGTTTTGTTTTTTATTTTTATTTATATATAATATGATTTATATATATAATATTTATAAATTATAAATTATAAATTATAACATATATATTATTTGTATATGTATATTATATTATATATAATCCCTAACTCATAGCCCCCAAGACATTTAATCCCTAACTCATTTAAACCCCAACCCTTATAATCATTTAAACTCATTTAACCAATAACCCATATAACCTATAACACCTAGAAACTAACAATTATAATTAATAAAACTTAACAACTAATCCCTAATTGCTAAGAATATTAATCAATATCACCTTTAATCCATAACCAATATAGCCTCTAACTAACCCTAACAACCCATATCACCCTTAAATAGTATAAATACTAATCCACCCCTATAAACCCCTACCCTTATGACACCTATAATATCAACTAACTTATATAACACCTAAAACCAACATAAATCCCACCCCCCAACCATTATCCCTCATAGTATCACTGTATGTATCTAATCTAACCATGTTAAATTTCAGTCCATACAAGCACAAATTGAAAAACTTTCAATGTTGGCCCCATCCACATGTTAGTTATAAGAGGGATCAAGTACATGAGCAGGCACACGTTATTGTTGGCTTTTGATAGAATAACCAAAGAATATTTGAATGTCGAAATGTTTGTTTGACTCATGGTTGAGTCTGGAAACCCTTATGTTTATCCTCTTTTTATGATGGATATTGCTCTCTATTAGGATCTGCAGTTGCATGTTAATGGACAACCTTTTCAATGATATATGTAACTAAAGGAGCTAACCTGATCCTAATCCATTCCATAGAAAACCAATAAAGCCTCATGATCCCAATGCCCATATGCCAACTTTCAATTCAAGGCTAGGAATGACCAGGCCCACATAAAGTGAAGGAAGAAAATTAAGAAGGTACATGTGTTGTCCCATTCCATGTCAAAAACAACGAATCCATTCACTGGGAACACTAAAACCCGACAAATTGATGACTCCACTAAATTAGGGTTTATGGTTTACATGATGAATTGATGATGGAAGAAAGTGGGCATATGAGTCAAATTTGAGTCTAGAAACCCTCCCATATCGTTAAGGCATGCAAATAGTCTATCCATGTCAAATTTAATGCATTTAGAAGCAGTTTGAACAAATTTCAACATTGGCCCCATTCACAGGTCATTGTTGCCCATGTCTAGTCCTAGTACAATTTCCTTGTAAAATTTGTATAAGATATTTGGATAATGATAATTTTGAAGGTGTTAGGCCTATTCCTACACACCACAGCGAGATCACCTCTCATTGACAGTTAGTTTATTGATCCCTTTTAGTTTTGGGTTGTTAGTAATTTCAATTGCACGCACCTTTCAAACAAGTCAAAGTTCAATTAATGTCTCTTGTTACTATAGGGTTATAAATACTCATGATCCCAATGCCCATATGCCTCCAACCTTGTGATCTAATGATCATTGGGTGACAACTGTCATGAAGGGTGTCGACTAAGACTAGGGGCAACTTTCAATTTAAGGCTAGGAATGACCAGGCCCACATCAAGTGAAGGAAGAAAATTAAGAAGGTACATGTGTTGTCCCATTCCATGTCAACAACAATGCATCCATTCACTGGGAACACTAAAACCCAAAAAATCGATGACTCCGCTAAATTAGGGTTTATGGTTTACATGATGAATTGATGATGGAAGAAAGTGGGCATGTGAGTCAAATTCAAGTCTAGAAACCCTTCCATATCGTTAAGGCATGTGAATAGTCTATCCATGTCAAATTTCAATGCATTCAGAAATAGTTTGAACAAATTTCAACGTTGGCCCCATTCACAGGTCACTGTTGCTCGTGTCTAGTCCTAGTTCAATTTCCTTGTAAAATTTGTATAAGATATTTGGAGAATGATAATTGTGAAGGTGCTAGGCCTATTTCTACACACCACGGTGATATCACCTCTCATTGATAGTTAGTGTATTGATCCCTTTTAGTTTTGGTTTGTAAGTATTTTCAATTGCACACACCTTTCAATCTAGTCAAAGTTCAATTAATGTCTCTTGTTACTGTAGGGTTATAAAGCCTCATGATCCCAATGCCCATATGCCTCCAACCTTGTGATCTAATGATCGTTGGGTGACAACTGTCATGAAGGGTGACGACTAAGACTAGGGGAAACTTTCAATTCAAGGCGAGGAATGATCAGGACCACATCAAGTGAAGGAAGAAAATTAATAAGGTACATGTGTTGTCCCATTCCATGTCAACAACAACACATCCATTCACTGGGAACACTAAAACCCGACAAATAGATGACTCCACTAAATTAGGGTTTATGGTTTACATGATGAATTGATGATGGAAGAAAGTGGGCGTGTAAGTCAAATTTGATTCTAGAAACCCTCCCATATCGTTAAGGCATGTGAATAGTCTATCCATATCAAATTTCAATGCATTCAAAAACAGTTTGAAAAAATTTCAACGTTGGCCCCATTCATAGGTCATTGTTGCCTGTGTCTAGTCCTAGTACAATTTCCTTGTAAAATTTGTATAAGATATTTGGAGAATGATAATTTTGAAAGTGTTAGGCCTATTCCTACACACCACAGCGAGATCACGTCACATTGACAGTCAATGTATTGATCCCTTTTAGTTTTGGGTTGTTAGTATTTTCAATTCCACGCACCTTTCAATCTAGTCAAAGTTCAATTAATGTCTCTTGTTATTGTAGGGTTATAAAGCCTCATGATCCCAATGCCCACATGCCTCCAACCTTGTGATCTAATTATCATTGGGTGACAATTGTCATGAAGGGTGACGACTAAGACTAGGGGCAACTTTCAATTCAAGTCTAGGAATGACCAGGCCCACATCAAGTGAAGGAAGAAAATTAAGAAGGTACATGTGTTGTCCCATTCCATGTCAACAACAATGCATCCATTCACTGGGAACACTAAAACCCGACAAATCGATGACTC
>ML786780.1:184871-201487 GCA_009831015.1 Picea engelmannii | reverse complement strand
ATACTATATTATACAAAATAAAAACATATAAAGATCATATAAAAGATATAAACACATACCTCTTATTTTCAACAATTAAATATCAATCATCTTCTTCTTCATCCAGCTCAACATTTGTATCAAGATCTGTGTTGTAGGAAAATCTCCTTGCGGACAGGTAGATCGCCTCAAAGAGCTAGACTCTTAACTCTAAGACAGAAAGTGCTTAACGTGGACACTGACTTCCCTTCAAATCTATACAAACTAATACAAGGGAAGGAAGGAAGATAGAAGTACCTCTTTATCGACGTTTGTCCCTGCATGCTCCGAGTCGAGCTCCAAACTCTCGCTCTTCGATGAGTTTTGTAGACAAACAAAGTACAACCACTTTCTACTCTATTGATATTATCTTGAAAACAGATCTATCTATCAATGATAAGTTCATGTAAGATTAGACACAAACTAGAAAGAAACAGGCCAAGCAAATTATATTAATGAGGACAAAACATTGCTTACAGCCATGGATGAATTGTAGTAGCTCTGCTAAGTCCTCCTTGTCTTCCCCTTGCTCAAAAGATCCACAATCCAAATGATGATAGCTTCACTGATTTCTCCCTATGAGATCATAGGTCTCTTGCCTCCAAAATATCTCTGTTCCATCACCACTTATGAGATCATAAGTTTGGTGTGATTCTCCTTTTCCAGTCCCCTTCACCATTAGAAAGCTTGCTTATATAGCCTTGGAGAGGCTCAACAGCTTGAGATATCCTTGGGGAAGGTGAGGATTTTCCTCCTTCAGTTGAGGATCTGCCCTAAGATCATGGCTAGACTAGGGATTCAAATCCAACTGCCTTCCAAGAATGAAAATATCCTTCCCCCATTCATCTCAACAACTTAACCACTGCCCAGAATAGGTAGCGCTCCCTCAAAAGGACCATCAGAGCATTGTAGCGCTCCCTAGTAGGCTTTAGGGGGGCGCCAACGCTCTCAAAATCTATAACGCTTCCTCAAAAGGGCCAGGGGAGCTTTATAACGCTCCCAGACAGTGTAAAGGGGAGCGTCGATGCTCCCAGAAGAGGTATAGGGGAGCGCTCTCCTCCAAAAGATAGTTTTTTTAGTGTTTTCAGATGGAAAAAGGTTTGCAAGCCTGCTGACTCATTTCTCCTCTTCCAAATCAAATGTTTGAGGTGTTTCAAGTGTCTTTCTCATGTCGTTATAGGCACAACATAAGCATCATGGTAGTATGATTTCCTTGACACTTGCGACACTTGTGAGCAACATGCGACACTTGTGACCTTGTGAGAAAAATGCAACACTTGCGACCTTTGTAATGATGACACTTGCGACACTATCAAAGTGAGTATTTTTTATGTGTAACAGATTGCCCCCCAAAGTATGAAGTTAGAAGACAAGAACTGATAACTGAAATACTTTGTAGACTTTCAAGCAAGGGTATAGACGCAGAGAACCTGACAAAAGTTGCACACAAACATCTAACAAATATTATGACACGTTTCAAACACAAGGCAGGCATACCTATGCTTGGGTGATCAAGACTTGCAAGATATGCCCGCCATAAAATACATTGTGGATCCATAATTGTATTGATAAAAAGGTATAGCCACTGAAAATACACTGTGGGTCTATACCCTGATGACCTGAACTGATCATAGCCATGAAGGATACACAGTGGATCTACGAGATGAAAAGACATAGCCACAACCAATACAAAGTGGATCTATGTAACAGTATAAATGTGTCATTGTTCAAGAGAAACTGCTTCACAACCTCGGAAAAGTATATATCAAAGTGATCACTCAACCCAGGGTCTTCTTACCGATCCCAATGTAGTACGAATCTAACCATGTGAATAGATGTCCTGATGTCGAACATGGCAGAAACCACTTGATTACCGGTCAATGATGTAAATCGTTAACAAGCGCGAGGGAGATCACCATTAATGTCAATGATTCCCAAGGTACTCTAGTACATTCCAACGAATGTGAATGGATGAGCTGGAGTCGAACATCCGTGGAATCATCCAATCAGAGGTCGGTGATGTAAACCTACTATCGAATGTGAGGAGGCCTACCATTGAGGCATACAAGTCCCAAAGTACTAACTAGTTTCTAAGCCTGATTCCTGAATAATGTGTTGAAGTGGACAGGAATAGACTCATCGAGGGAGGGCCTTGATGTATCCCCCATCAACAACACGAAACGAACATAGAGATGTAATTGGTAGATCAAATGGACATGGACTGACACGGGTTTTGAGACAAGATATTTGGGATGTCTGACTCTAGAGGCGGATACTTCCCTTGAACACTGAGGCACAACAGCAGAAACATGACATGGACCAAAACTTGATGATGCAGTGGATGTTGTGACTTACGTCAGGCAACCCAAAGGAGTGAAAGAAACTCAAAGGAATGGCTTAGTGCAGAGGTTCAGCAGGTTATAATGCGTGCATATGACAAAGTGTCATGTTCAAGAGTGACTCTAAGAATTGATTGATAATGTTCTCAAGAGACTGCTTGGCTTGCTTCTTTCAATTTTTCCCCCATCCAGATAGACGAGTACCTATTTTTGATTTAATGAGCTCGAGGAGGATAACACATGCTTGATATAACTCACCTTCGGTAAGTTCCTCTTCCTTTGTTTAATGAACTAGAGGAAGTAAGGGTTTGATCCCATATGGGCCTGTCGATGTTTTGTTTAGCGATTCCAAAGACAGAAAACTCGAATGTTTTTCATGATTATAGAGTTTGGAAAAACACTTAAAATAGAACTCTCTCGGTTCCTTTTTCATACAGTAGTCTAACGAGACCGAAAAAGAGATAAACTATCGCTCGAAAGACACCCTTTCTAACCTTTTAACGAGTGTGAAAGGAAGCAAGGTCACTCGACAATCTTTTCATATTTAGAGAGTCTGAAAAGAGTTTAAAGATGACTCCAGTGGGTTCCTTTTTCGTGTATCCATACAGGTCCGAAAAAAAGATAAAAGTCTACCCGGCACCTTCTCATGTTTTCGAGCTTGAGAATGAACTAATACTATGCTCAGTATGCCCCCATCTTGAAAGTTGGTGGCTTAGCTCCAAAATGATCATCAAAGGCTGGAGACATGCCCCCCAAGATTCAATTCATTCACCGACTTTGAGGTTGTCACCAATTTTTGTGCTAGATGGAGAAAAAGGATATAGGTGGATGAAATGAAGGTTCAAGAGAGGTGACTGTTTCATTTTTTAATGAGCTTGACATAGGAAAAGAACTATGCTCAGGGTTCCAGGTTCGATCCCCAGATTGTTGTTTCATTTTTTAACGAGCTTGCTACAGAGAGGAAAACTATGCTTAAGACCTCTATTTCATTTTTTAATGAGCTTGCCACAGAGAAGAGAAACTATGCTCGTGGTTTCGTCCGGATCATGGCTTCCAAGAGGATAACTCTCTGGAAGGGTACCATGTCAAAGGATAAAACTCAGTCATGGCTTCCAAGAGATCTTCATCGGATGGAAGAGAATCACTCGAGAAGGAACACATGTCGAGGATCATAATAGGAGTAAGGAGATCAGGCTCCAATAATCCTACCGAAGAAATCACCATGTCCACTACCGGATCCAAATCATCGAAAGTTGAGGTCATGGGAGACAACGCCACATAATTGACATGCGGCAGGCGTGATATTGTCTGCATATAAGAACCACTTAGGGAGGTAACCTAGTCGGGGCCGATGAATGAAAGTTGATCAATAGTCACAATTCTTCCATCGTGAGGGAAAGACATCACACGGAAAAGAGTGGATACAATATCTTTCATGGCATAGACATAATCTCGCCCAAGGAGTAAAGCAAAATCCAAGTGGTCTCGGACTACCATGACATCGATAAAGACAGTTTTCCCTCCCAAAGTTACAGGAAACTGAGGAAGGATCCCTAAAGGTTCACTAATTCTTCTATTAAAAGATAACAGATTCTGTGTAACTGGTGCAAGTTGCGGACAACCCAAAGCGTACCAAGCAACAGAAGACAAAATACTAACGGACACACCTTCATCTATCATTGTTTGAGGAACGTCCCGACCATGAACCTGTAGTATAATCTGGAAAGGAATGTGGGAGGGAAGATGAGGTCCAGTTAGCGCACCCCAATCAAAAAGGATGGCTTCAGTACTTGGAGGGGGTTTCTCCGGGGAAGGAGGAATGCCCCTCGGCACGATAGAGTCCATATTAACGAGAAAAACATGGGCAGTATCGGGTTTACTCTCTAGAAGGAGAGTAGGATCAACCGATGATTGGATCGGATCAACCAATGGTGGACTTGGATAGACCACTTTGGCACTCTTCAAAGGAAGAGTGGGACTGACTGAGGAAGTGATGGATCAATCACTTTGACATTCCTCAATGGAGGAATGGGATCAACCGATGGTGAAACTAGATCGAGCACTTGAGTTTCATTCTCCGAGGGAAGAATGGGGTTGACGGGTGGAAACAGGTCGACCGCTTTGGTGTCACGCTTTAACGGGAGAGTGGGATCGACCGAGGATGAAAACAGATTGACCACTTTGGTGTCACTCTTTTGATGAAGAGCAGGGTTGATCGATGATGGAACTGGATCAACTACTTGGGTTCATGGTTCAATCGAGGAGGAAACTAGATTGACCACCTGATCAACCGGACTACCAGGGATGGAACCAGATTGAGTAGTCCATCAACCAACGATGGGTTGGAGGAAAGATTACGATAACCTTTTGGAAGTTGAAGTTTTTCCAAAAGAGAAGAAGCCTCATCCATGCGAGGGCAAAGGTGAGAGTAATGATTACCTTTACATAACATGCAAGGGAACTTGAATGTTTTCTTCTTCTTACCAACTTGAACATCACTAGTTGACAGGGTATCATCGACATGGACGATAGAGGCCGATGATGTGGAGGACCACATTTCTAATACCTGGGTAAGACCGGGGAAATCCCTCAGAAAGTGGTCACCCTTACAAAGGCTGCAAGGGAATTTGGGTTTTGGATTCTTCATTTTAATCTTGTTGACCTCATCAACACTCCCAGTACTATTAATAGTAACTGGTTTCTTAGAGACAACATCTGATGTTGTTGGGGTCTTTGTCCTTTTCGGGTTCTTCTTCTTCTTCTCTTTCTGTTTCTTCTTCTTCTGATCATTCTGTCTACTTGCTTTAAAGCTTTCACTAGGCAAAGAAGGAGAAATGGAAGGAGACTTGATGGACGAAGAAGGTGAAAAGTCGACATGAGGTTGATGTGTGGGTGGTGTATTGACATCCAAATTATTAGGTGCAACTAAAACATTGGGAGGATTTGGGATCACCGGAGTGGGGAACAACTAGACTGGTAATCCAATAGTGAGTCCTGGAAGACTTAGTGTGGCAACATATGGAGGACCAAAGTTTCCAAATGAAGGAAAGGCATAAGGTTCCCCAGGAGAAGGGGTTCCTCCATTGGTACTCCTAGGATTTGATGCCATTATCACTGACTCGACCTAAGTTCCTCTAAGTAAAACAAACAACACAGGCTACAAATCTGATAAGCAATCAATCAAACAAACCTTCCTATGATGAAACCACTAGTTGGTGATGAAATCCAACATCGCGAGATCAAAATAGGAAGGGGCGGGGATAGAGCGGGTGGATCAGTTACGTTGGCAACCTTCTTAATAGACTTACACCTTGGTGCAAGCTTCCATGTAGTAATTTTGGATTTACCCTCCAAGGAGCCTGAGTGAGTTTGACCAACGTCTGTTCCAGGTACTGTGAAGACTTTTCCCTTCACAGTCACCTTGTGTAAGAACCTAGAAAGATAGGCCACTAAGGTTACCACCAACAACAATAAATCATGGGGGGACAGTCGACAGTCTGATCCACATGCAAGGGCAGGGTATCTAGCTCGAAATCAACTCAAAAGGCTTCCACTCATCATTGTGGGTATACCTCTGAGTGATCCCCGTAATACGTGCAATCTCTACACGGATATCAACAAAGCAGGGTGAGTAACTCTGTCAATACCAATGCGACCTCGTGCTTGACCCTTGTGTGAGAAGGACTTCCCAGTACAAGATGTTGCAAAATGGAATTTAACACTCCCTACCACAAGATACTAAGTTTGTTTGATAGCTTTGGAAAGTTATCCTTTCAACCTATTCCAAAGCCCTACACCTTAAACTAATGTAGGTTTGCTAACAAAGATGTAAAAAGTCTGATAAATTTTAGTTAAGCATTGATTTTAATGGTTGTTGTTTACTCAGAGGGTGTATGAAAGTGAAACTGATGGAATGACGACTCAATTCCCAAAAATATGCATGAAATATGATAAGCAATCATTTCTTTTCAATGAATACCTATTTAAGGGAAAGAGGAAGAGTCGTTTTCACTATCAAACACTTGATAAGGAATGCCCTCAATCAATTTTGTTCTCAATCAAATCCAGCATGATGCTACAACATTTCAGAAATGCAAAGTAATCATTAAGATGTACTTTTGTCATTTTCATGCGAATGATAATCAATTCAATGCAAAATTTCTCTTGCCAACTACCCTTTCAGATCAAGGAGATTCATACAAGAATATGCAGATTTCGCACAAACAACACACCCTTTTGCAATCAAACAAGGGAAAGAAAAATCAAAAACGCAAAAGGAAGGAGAAAGAGATTGGATCAAATGACCTCAAAGAACCAAATGAGAAGAGTTACAGACTTCTAAAGTCCTTCACTAGAGTTCCCGCTCAGTTGGATAGGAGAGAAGAAAGCAAGGGATCGATTTCAAGCTTTCAACAACAAAAACTCGAAAATAATGAAGAAGGGCATAAAATATGAACAAAAAGGTGTTTACTTCTCAGGAGGAAGCATGTCAAAGGTCATAGGAAGAATCATTGAGTCTCAAAGCAGCTCAGCAAGTGAAAAAACAGGGTTTGGACCTCCAAAAAATGTGATTTTGAAGAGATTTTGTGCAAAAAAAGGGTTGGCGCTCTGGTATAAGGGACAATAGAGTGTTATAAATCTCTATCCAACACTCTAAGGGAGTGTTGGCACTCTACTAACAAGGCAGGGGAGTGCTGGAGTCCTAAAGCTCACAAAAAGTCCAAAAAACCCAAAAATTCAATCAAATTTTGATAAGTGAGTTGAGTGTGATGGGGTGAAGAGCCAATCAGCAAATGCAATTAGATACATGGGGTGAAAAAGGTCTAAAAACAATCAGATAAGACAACCTCTATGAGGAAATAAAAAACTAAGAAAGTTCTGATTCGATCCCCAGTGGAGTCGCCAGTTTCTGTTGTAGGAAAATCTCCCTCCGGACAGGTAGATCGCCTCAAAGAGCTAGACTCTTAACTCTAAGACAAGAAGTGCTTAATGTGGACACTGACTTCCTTTCAAATCTATACAAACTAATACAAGGGAAGGAAGGAAGATAGAAGTACCTCTTTATCGACGTTTGTCCCTGCACGCTCCGAGTCGAGCTCCAAACTCTCGCTCTTCTATGAGTCCTCTAGACAAACAAAGTACAACCACTTCCTACTCTGTTGATATTAGCTTGAAAATAGATCTATCTATCAATGATAAGTTCATGTAAGATCAGACACAAACTAGAAAGAAACAGGCCAAGCAAATTATATTAATGAGGACAAAACATTCCTTACAGCCATGGATGAATTGCAGCAGCTCTGCCAAGTCCTCCTTGTCTTCCCCTTGCTCAAAAGATCCACAATCCGAATGATGATAGTTTCACTGATTTCTCCCTATGATATCATAGGTCTCTTGCCTCCAAAATATTTTTGTTCCAGCACCACTTATGAGATCATAAGTTTGGTGTGATTCTCCTTTTCCAGTCCCCTTCACCATTAGAAAGCTTGCTTATATAGCCTTGGAGACGCTCAACAACTTGAGATATCCTTGGGGAAGGTGAGTATTTTCCTCCTTCAGTTGAAGATCTGCCCTAAGATCATGGCTGGACTAGGGATTCAAATCCAACTACCTTCCAAGAATGAAAAGATCCTTCCCCCATTCATCTCAACAACTTAACCACTGCCCAGAATAGGTAGCACTCCCTCAAAAGGACCATCAGAGCATTGTAGTGCTCCCTGGTAGGCTTTAGGGGGGTGCCAACACTCTCAAAATATATAGCACTCCCTCAAAAGGGCCAGGGGAGCTTTATAACACTCCCAGACAGTGTAAGGGGGAGCGTTGGCACTCCCATAAGAGGTATAGGGAAGCGCTCTCCTCCAAAAGCTAGTTTTTTTGGTGTTTTCAGATGGAAAAAGGTTTGCAAGCCTGTTGACTCATTTCTTCTCTTCCAAATCAAATTTTTGAGGTGTTTCAAGTGTCTTTCTCATGTCGTTATAGGCATGACATAGGCATCATGGCAGTATGCTTTCCTTGACACTTGCGACACTTGTGAGCAACATGCGACACTTGCGACCTTGTGAGAAAAATGCAACACTTGTGACCTTTGTAATGATGACACTTGCAACACTATCAAAGTGAGTATTTTTTATGTGTAACAATCTGGTTTAGAATCGATATTGGTGAAAGGTTCATTCCTATCATCATCATCATCCACGTCATTTTCACTACTATAGTTATCGATATCATCAATGAGATCATCGTCTCCTACATTTGTATGATCAACTTATTCAACTTCTTCGTCTGACACATTGACTACATGAGCCACCTGATTATGATCTACATAAGATTGATCTTCTTCCTCGTTATTATCTTCATCCTCAGCTACATGATTATACTTTACTCATCTTCCTCTTGGATCATATCTAACAACGTATGACTAACCTACTTTACCAAGTACCTCTGAGTAAAATACTTTCTCACATTGACTTGGAAGAACATAAGGCTCTGTACCCGGTTCAAATGCCCTTATATTAACCATGGTAAATCCATTATCATGCTCAATAATAGTTCTTTCAGGATCACGTTCATGCATCTGTAGCCTATACCATTTAACCTCAAACAAAACTATTTTAAAGGAATTAAAATCACACTCAATTATATCCTCCAAATGGACATAGTACCTATTCTCAGTTTCTTCCAGATTTCTGTCACTTCTAGAGGAAATGTTGGTGACCTTAAACACTACAGTTATCCCACAATCCGAGGTTTTCATCTTATCATCCAACATTTTGATATGAAATTTATGACCATTACACCACATAGCCTTGTGATGTTTCAACTGCAACATGGACAACAAGTAAAAAATACATTTCCAATTAATAATCCTCATATAAGACTTACTAAATATATATTTCAAAAATTAAACAAACCAAATACATTGAAAAACTGGGAAAAAACTAGGAAAATGTGGGTAATAAATTTAACTTGCTTGTTTATCTTTCAAACCAAAGTCTAAATCAACTTCCTTTGATGTAAGATCAGGAAATTGATCTCGATAATGATGCATTGTTTTAATCATATTACTCACCCCTTCCCATGATAACCTACCGAAGTATTCTTCAGTATATTCTATCCAATGCTCCATCCAATCAAGGTTGTTTGCAGTGTATAAATGTAAAGCATCCCACTCTCGAGAAACTATATGATAGCATAACAATTTAATATCATTAATTATCTATTTTTAATAAAGGAATAATTTAATAAATGTGTAATATATTAACTCTATGTCAACATCTAATAATTACCTTTCACAATCCTCATTTTACCTTTCCCCAATAGGACCTCCCCTTCAAATTTGTTCATGGAGTCGAGATGCCAAATGCGAGGCACATTCATATTGTCTACTAATTTAGGTATATATTGATTAATATACACCATGCATTGATATACCATATATCCCTCAACCATAGAACCCTCTGGACGTGCTCTTTGTCTAACAAAATCCTTCAATGACTTCAACTTCCTCTCCACCATCCACATCGACCTTGTGTGTATTGGTCCACATAATTCAATCTCCTCAACTCGGTGTATGAGGTAGTGTTATTGTGCATTGAAAAATGTTGTAGGTAGATATTGTTGCATTTGACACATTAGTCGGGGAATTTCTCTCTTCCGATACCTTATATCTTCTTTATGGATTTCTTTTGATGATAGCCACCTACAAATGTCGATGCAATAAAATAATATCAAGGCACACATAAATTTGCAGATAAAAGATAATATGTCAATACGTTTCGCTACAAATCACATAAGAAGTACATTTTCCTTATAAAAAAATACTTACCTCATGTATTTTCCAAGTACATAAATAACTTGTTTTATGTTGTTGTCAAAGTCGTGTGGGAGAGATAAAGGTAGAACATACTGTAACAAAAAACAAATAATTATTATTTGTTTCCAAAAAATGCATACCAATAAGGAAATATATTATAACATACTAATTACCTTAATGAATGTATGTCATTCATGTGTTTTAACCCCACCGAAATCACCTTTTTTCGTTAAGATATTTTGTATGTTCGAAAAAAACCTGGTCGGAAACCTAATTTTTTGAATGACCTCTTTTACAATATTTCTTTGTTGCTTCGTCAATAACCAAGGAAGACTAGTATTATGTTCACAACCATCACCATTATAATTAATAATAACACTTTTCAATCCGTGATTAGCTTCCTGGATGTCACAACAAATATTTCCAATTCTCTCTTTGTCAGTCCTTCCATCTAATATTCGCCATAACAATTATGTTATGTTCTTCCTGATATGCATTGTATCAAACAAATGAACTATTTTTAGGTGCTAGTAGTATTGCAATCTATTGAATTGCATCGGGTAACTTTTCATTCCTCATGGAAGCCCATTCGTGCCTTAACGAAATTCATGAAACATCAACAAATTGAAATTAACACTAATTAATGGGACAAAATGAAATTAATACTAATGAAATTAACCAAAGATTTATATAATATGTCATACATAAATAATTTTCATACCTTGACAATTTCTAATATATTCCAACTTCCATAGGCGAGGTGTCATTCTTCGTGGTTTTTTTCCATTTTCTTCTTTACCATTGAAATTTTCTTTGTCTGTAGTTCGATAACTATGGTACTCAGGAAGAAAGTGCCTATACTCTTCAAACACTTCCTTTCCTAAACTCCTTGAATGACGATATTTTATCCTCAGAACACAAACTAGGCATGCAAATTGACCCTTTGTTTGAAGACCTACAAGATATATGAATTACTGTAGCGTCAAATTAGAGTTACAATTTAAAATAATGCATGATTTTTTCAATATATATATATATATATATATATATATATATATATATATATATAATCATAAAATAAAGTAACAATATACCACAAAAATGTGTTAACCCGGGAGCATCATGAATTGTCCATGATATTATTCCATGGAATTGAAATCGTTTTTTCCCTATTGGTCTAGAGATGTCATGCATAGTGACGGCAGCCCATAACTTCAACAACTCATCAATAAGAGGCTCAATATATACGTTCATATCTTTAGCATGGTACCTACCTAATTGGTTCAACATACTACATGATTAATTATACTTATCTAGATGTCGTTATATATAAAAGAAATAATTACCATGAACGAAACAAAGAAATGAAATATTTTGTCATACTCTAAAGAAAATAAAAGATAATTAAATGCCTGGAACAATCATTGCCAACATTGTGTGTTCTCTCTTGATCGACATCCAAGGAAGAAGGTTATTGTTTATAACAAAAACAGGCCACACTGAGTACGTAGAACAAAGCTCTCCAAATGGATTGACACCATCAGTTGTCAACGAAAGTCTAACATTACGAGGTTCTTCTTTAAAAATTGGCCACTTTTATTCGATGTAGTTCAATGCAGAACCATTTGCAGGCATTCAAAGAACATCGTCTTGACTTCTGTTCTTTGCATGGAAATCCATAAACTATGCTATACTTTGGCACCTGAACAACCACTGGAAACGTGGAATTATCGGAATATAATGAAGAATTTTGTGAGGAACCTTCTTTGACTCTTTAACAGTTCGATATCTACTTATTTGACATTGTGGGCATTCATTCTATAATGCATATTTTCCATAATATATGATATGATCATTAGGACATATATCAATAGCCTGATAGTCCATTCCAATTTCTTTCATAATCATAGATATTTCTCGATATGTGCATGGAAAAATATTTGACGTCGGTAATAGAACTTCACCTAACAATATACAAAATTCTAAACAATAAGTCAATGTAAACAATATTAATCATCAAGATCTCATCCAATATACTAATTTAGAAATTAGAAAACAATAGCAATATAGGAAAAAATTGAACCTTTTAAGTATTTGTGAACATGCAGGCATAAATAATTAACAAAATAAATACCTTAGTATATGTGTGAGGCATGTGTTTGATAAACCATTCAAAACCTTCAGGTTCACCAACAACAATATAGCAGATAAAAGATTTGTTGTTGAGCCTTCATAAAGAGGTTGACATGACTTCTCGAGTAGAGGATCAACATCATGACTATCATCTTGGTTGTCCTCATCCATTGGAGCAAATTTGTCTTGGATCAATCTATGTATCTCATATTCTCGATTTGAATCACTAATGTTATCTCCATCCATATCATCATTAATAACTTAATCAACAGCTTCAATATTCTGATCTTGAAGTTCATCACCCTATAAAGGAGTATTTCTTCTAGTACTTGGAAAATAACTCTCTAGAGATCGACATTTTGGGGGCATCATCTATATATTTAAAAACAACGTAGAAAAGTTAGTGTGTATAGAAAATATAAAAATCTCGATAAGAAATATTACTAAAATTCATGACATACTGATTATTATAGAGAATACATTAAATATTGAATCCTCTTACCAAGGGACAATATTCATAACCACCTTCGGCGTGCCCCTTCTCCCTACAATGTCTTTGAGCTATTGTTATTAAAAGTCTTTTTTTTTGCAAGCCTCTGCAATCATAGCAAGGGAAATAACATTTTCCATCACCCCTCACCTCTAATGTCTCTCTTAACCGAGCATGCTTCCTGGCATTTTCGTTCATAGTGACAAATCCTTGTCCTGACAAGTAATTGTCTTACCTAGACCATACCAAACAGTAAGTTGTCAAATTTTTATATTTTAGCTACTCCTTTCGATTATGATATGTTTATTTACAGTGACCTACAATCCTCATAATTATTTCTTCTAAGACATTTTGACATGTTTTTTTTTTTATTATCAATTAACTATTAAGATAGATATGGTTCAATTTGTACTATAGAGTAGTGTGTACTGAATAAACATGGAAAACAATTACACACCATTTAGAGAAAGTGGTCAAAATTTCTCAAACTTGAATCACTCGACACCATACACTAGCCTCTAAGTTGTTTTGTAGACAAAATGTCAATCTTTGAAATTCACCATTAAAAAAAGAATTTCAACCACTTGTCATCCACAATTGGGTTGGGTTGGTTTAAATTATGATGTGTTGATTTGCATCTACATACAATGGTCACAATTTTGTGCTACTTATAGTGGTCATAGTTTTATTTTTTAAGACACTTTGGCATGTTCTCATTTTTCATTGTCTAACTAGTAGATTTCATCATGTTATCGTAGATTTCGCCATGAATTTTTTATATTTTAGATACTGATCCTTATTAATAGTGTATAAACAAGTTACATCAACTACAAACTAAAGTTAATCACTACATCTAGAATTGTGTGTGATTATAAAAAATTGAGAGAAACAACATCACATATAAGAAAAAGGTATGTGGATTTTTATTGAGAAAGTTGAAACAAATATACTTTATTGATATTGGAAGACTATGGTATATAATCATAAGTTCATTTGTTAAAGGTGCTTATTCATAAGCCAAGAAAGTTAAAGGTGGCTAACCATAAGCTAAGATGGTTGAAGGTGGTTAGTTAAAAGTGATTGTTATGTGCCTAATCATGACATAGATAACATCTTTATAATATGTTCATATGTGTACAAATTTTTTCTTTATATAATAACGACATATATACCTAACATAAGTTTAGGGTTAGTGTTTATGTATCTTATTGTTATAAACATGAGTTTCCTCTCTATATTATATATACCATACCTTATCATTTATCAATATAACAATCAACTTCAAGATTTTAGTCATGGAGATTTCTTCCTTCATTTAATTGAATTAGTAAGTGCTAGCCAACCATTAGGTGTGCAAGTATCCCAACCATTATTGTCATTGTTATATTATTTTCAAATTATGCAAGTGTGATCCCTTTTGGGTACTAGGGATGTAACAAGTGGTATAAAATCTTCAATCAAGCTTTGTTGGTGTTTTTTTGTTAGTTCTTAAAAATAAAAGATAGAAGAAAATGACAATCAATTACTATCATTTCACCGATCAAGGTTGAGTTTCAAGAGCAATTCCATATCTTTATCAATGAAAAGAGAGAGAAATTATAGCTACAATTGAAGGAAAAAGGGTATGTGGATTCCATAACCCTAGAATATTATGGAATCCACATACCCTTTTCCATAGAATATACTAACTAGATCCAAAAACCAAAGACATGAAATATGGTACTACACATATAATATATTATCAAGGAAAAAACAAGCTACATGAAATTTGGACATTTGAACAAAAATTTACAAGTTAAATGAGTACATCAATAAAAAAAAATGCTAACCATGCAAGTTCAAAATCCGAGCTATGTAGATCGAGAATTGGATTTGTTCAACTAGTGGGTGACGAAAAAAATAAATAGCTCAAACAAAAGCCAAGAACACTGTCGCAACTATAGCAATTGTGTCACAAAGTCTCTTAAATTCAGGTATATATAGATCAAATAGTCAACTAGCCGTTAACACGGACCAATGAGAATAGGCAAAATTTTCGTCGCTATTGCCACGAAATTTTGTGGCAATAGCGATGAAAATCTCGACTAGGTTAAAATAACCTATTCGTGGATATTGCGATGAAATTGCATGGCAATATCGATGAAAATCCCGCCCTATTTAAAAAAAAAGATGAAACTAATGGAAACGTGGAAAATTTGCGTGGAATAATCTACCCATATGTACTAGTGTTTTTAAGCCATGATTGGCTTTCCACCATTGTAATTACCACTTGTTACACATTATTTTCATCATCCCTATGATCGTTAATGATGTAAACCTATCTGTTGCCTTCAGAAGGGTCAGTGGACTGAGTTCCTAAAGAGAGAAGGGAGAAGAACTTCTCCTGAGAAAAGAAATTGTTTTTTCCTATGTAAAAACCTTATAAAAAGGGAAGTTCACAAGTTGCTATATAGGCAGAGTGCGAGAATGACCCATTCTTGCAGGTTGCACTATAGCCAGGGTGCGAGGTGTTCGCAGGTTGCTCTATAGCTAGGGTGCGAGAATTCCAGCACGTGGGAAAAATGAGTGTGTTCTCAAATCTTATAGAAGGACAAGCTTCTATGGTGAGGTGGCATCCGAATGGTTTGGATCTTACTCGCTTTCATGATTTAGTGGGATCATCCTAACCTCCTCACCTTATCTTCTTCAACTTATAAAAGGAGAGGAGTTCTCATGGAGAAAGTTAGCTTGAGCTTGGGTGAGCTTTTGTTGGTTATTGAGCTTGTTAGCTTTGGCTTGGTTAGAGTGGATTTGAGATTTGCTTTGTCAAGATAGATTGTGAGTAGCTATCACATCTATGCTTTCAGAATCCTTGGAGCAAGAAGTGTGTGGGGAACGAAGGACAGTTGGAAGGGACCTTACGACATCAAGGCCACGGTTGTAATCTCTCTTTCACATTTAATATGATACAGTAATATGATTCTTTCCTATAAAGCTTATTATGTTTTACTGTATGATTCCTTGATCACATACATAGGTTTATATTGAGTTTATGCTATCGCTATCACTTTGGTTGGTTTGTGTTGTTTTGATCTTGATTGCACAAGAGCACTGGAGCGAAGCGGTAGCAACAAAGACTATAGGAAGCGATGATAAGGTATGTCCATGATTCTTGCCTCTTAGTAAATTCAATATTTAAAACTTAAGGAAAGCGTCCTATTCTGTTTTGCTTTGTTCTAGATCCAGGTGGATCTAGGGAGATCGCTTTGTGTCCACACTTACGGATTAATCCTAAAAAAAAATTGGCGACTCCACTAGGGAACAGATTGTTTCCTAGTTATTCTAGTTTCCCTTACTTTGATTGCTTGTTTTCTGGTCTCTGAGTCTGTGGGAGATCTATCAAGCCTCTCTGGATCTGAAAGTTCTCTCAAATTTTTTGTCCTTTTTCCAAATTTTGTGTTTACAGACATCCTCGCACTGTACCCTTTAATGGCCTGCGAGAATCATCTGAGTTCGCACCCTACTGTGTAATCCAGTGCGAGGTTTTCACACCCTACATGTGTCTAGCCTACGAACCCCACTAATGTTCGCACTGCACACTATAGCTAGGCTGTGAACCCCTTTGAAATTTGTGTTTGGAATTAGGATATTCTATTTTTTGATGCCCTGTTTTGCTTTGATCAGCTGGATTGAACTTTTGAAGCCTATATTGATCTGTTTACAGTCTTCTTGACATCCTTTGAGTTGCTTTTAGCCACTTTTGCTTTGTTTGGTTTTGAAGGATTAGTCTCTTGCTTTGAGTGTCTTTCAATTACAAAGCGTGTGTTTTCTTTAGAATTGTTTA
>ML786780.1:142740-161385 GCA_009831015.1 Picea engelmannii | reverse complement strand
TAATGATTGTAACCATTGGATTCCTAGTACAACATCAGCACCACCCATGGGTATAGCAATCATTGGACTATTAATTACATATTCCCCCATAGTAAGATTGATCTTATTGCATTTTCCTGAGCAATTGATAGTTCCTCCATCTGCAATCATTACTTGAAAATCTGTTGCTGGATATACAAAGCAATTGAGATCTTTGGCTAATTTATAGTGAATGAAATTATGAGTACTACTAGAATCAATTAGGACTATTACATTTTTCTTTTTTATATATCCTTCGATCTTGAGGGTTTTAGGAGTGCTAATTCCAGCCAATGAATTATAGAATATCGTGGGAGTCAACTCTTCAGAAGAAATTGCTTCTACATTTTCATCTTGAGATGGTTCTTGTTCTTCTTCTTCTTCCTCTTCACAATCTATGTAGAATAATTTCTTCTCACCACACTTATGTCCCTTACTGTACTTGTTGTCACAATTAAAGCATAAACCTTTTTCTTTTCTTTCCTCCAATTGTTAAGGTGTCAACCTTGTAAGTTGAGGTCTTTTAGAAGAAGGAGAATTATTCTCTCTATAGATGTTAGGATTGATCCTTCTAGTAGCTATAGCCATATATTTACTTTCAACATTTCTTGCCACCTTGAATGCATTCTCCAATGATTTGGGTTCCCAAAGTTGAACCTCACGTTGAATGTTATCCTTTAAAGTTCCTATGAATACATCAATCAAGTGCTCATCTAGAATATCTATTACCTTTATATTCAATCTTTGGAAGTTCTCAATGTGCTCTGTAACTGAACCCTTTTGCTTGAGATATATCAATTGGCTAAAAAAGGTATTTCTCCTTTTATCCTCATAGAGTGCTATCATTTTTTCCATGCAAATTGTCCAAGTGACGAGTGATTTGCGAGAACAAATCCATTGATACTGTACAAATTGATTGGGTTCTAAATAAAAATAAGCAATCTGTACCTTTTGTGTATGTGGCATATTATGTAGATCAAAGAATTGCTCCATCTAAAGTATCCATGTGATAGGGTCCTTTCCATCAAACTTCCTCATATCGATCTTCAGAACGTGGTTGGTCTTTAACCCAAGGTTGGAGTTTCTCCATTCTTGATTCATCTTCCTTGTGTCCTCATCATGAATTTCATGGGACACATTTTCACTTTCAGGTGTCCTCTCTATTATCAAATTTTTCATTCCTTCCATGATCTCCCTTTTTAAACCATCCATCTTAGTATCCATTATTGCCTCCAATTTAGCTTCAGTTGAATCCATCATGCCTTGTAGTTCATATTTTTTCACTATCTTCTTTTGTAATTCATTTATGTCCCTACTCATTTCTTCACCTTCATCAAAAGTCCAAGTAAGATTGTCTGGAGGCTTATTTGGTGTTGAATTTCCATTTTTGGGTGGCATGTTGGCCAAGTATCACTTTTGAACCTTGATTTTGAGGTGGTTTTGATAGACAATCTTTCTTCTGTTGTATCTCCAAATTTTTCGGCCCTTATGGGTATGAAACTTTATTTTTTGTAGTTCTCTGATATTTCTTCTCTGAAATGCCATAGGTTGGATCAAAGTTGGAGGTGCCAAGTGGAATTTATGGTAACTTCCCCACAACTTGCTGATTTTTGGCCTTTCCAAGAGATCTCACTTATATAGCGTGCCCCACACAAATAATTGATATAAAATTCTGAACCCTGTACCCGAAATACCAAAGACTATCCATTATCTAATGCAACTAGTCTCACTCAATTTGGATACTCTAGGAATAATTTATGATTGTTTTACTCAGAACACCTTCGTGAGACTAGTCAATAGGACTAGTCAGATACCCTATATTCCACAGGGTGTATCTACAACTGTAAGACGAACCAAGCATTGAAATCTTTACCAAATATAACTTACTAATTTATGTAAACGGAAACCAGATTTCAGGGTCTGAAACATTACAGAAAACGTTTTATAGCGAAAATTACACTATGGCTCATTTTAGGATGATTCCAGAACCCTATCTTACACAGGTTATATCTCTGAAAGTATAAGGCCTCAGGAGCTGAAATTTTAACCCAATGTACCTTGATCCATCTACTAAATATCCTCCAAGATGTTCCTTCTGAAATTTTGTATAAAAAAAGTTATAGAAAAAATTCCAAGGTGTCTCAGATGCAGCAGCGAAACCCCAAGACCTTGAGCTCTGATACCATATGTTAGGAACCAAATATCAATATAGCATAGAAAAACATCATAATAAGTACTCAAAAACTTCAAAAAGAGATAAATTCAGATAATAATCTTCTTCTAGGGGGAAACCTCCTTATGCCCACATAATTGTTCAATTACAAGATGATTCCAAATGAAAATGTCTCCTTGGTATATATAGGAGACTAGGAGGTATAATTACAAGTAAAGCCGACATAAATAAAATAAAATTATTAATGTAATATGCCCCAATTAAGGTGTAATGAGCCACTATTTAGGTCTTAATAGAACCTCTCAGAAAAGGAGTTATAGCAAAAATGGCATACCTTGTTGAATTTTGGCTTATTCTAGAGAGTGACCTTGTAGAGCATGCCCTGCACGGAATATTTTTTGAATCGATCGTAAACTATTACAAAACATACTACAAACTGTAATCTAACCAATACAGTTGGTCTCACTGAATTTGGATCTGTTATGAAGAATTTATAACATTTTTACCCGAAACACCTGTTCTAGACTAGTTTCAGGACTAGCCACAAACCCTATTTTCCACGGAGTGTATCTCCAAAAATACAACTCCCCACAAGATGAATTTTTTACCACATATACTTGGATATGTATCCTCAATGGAATATCAAGTGCATGGTCTGAATCAATTATAGAAAAAAAATTATTATGAAATGGTGACATGACCTATAAATAACATACCTTAGAAAGCATCATGAAAAGAATTTATCCTCCCTTGAATTTCGACCCTGTTTTCTTCACCTTCCCTCTGAAATTAGGCTTAGATATCCTTTGGTTACCTCATTCACCTATAGATATTCAATATGATCAAGTGTTCCACACCAAAAATGCTCAAGAAACTCTCCACCAATACTCCAAAAGATATTCTCACAAGAAGCTCTCCATTGATCCACAAAAAGGATAATCTATAAGAGCCCATTGCTATATTATTTATACTTTCATCCTCTAGGTCACGTAACCCATTTTTAGGTCACTTAACCCATTTCTAGGTCACTTAACCTATTTTCCTTATTTTAGGGTTAACCACTTTCCATAAATAGAAAATTCTCCAATACTTTATCATTTAAATATTCCTTCTTGATTTTGTTACCTTACTTTTAAATTTCTTGATTTTGTCAATTCTCTTTATTATTTAAATAATCCACATTGAATTTGTCACTTTAATTTATCATTTAAATAATATCAACCCATTTCTAGGTCACTTAACCTATTTTCCTTATTTTAGGGTTAACCAATTTCCATAAATAGAAAGTTCTCCAATACTTTATCATTTAAATATTTCTTCTTGATTTTGTCACCTTACTTTATCATTTCTTGATTTTGTCACTTCTCTTTATTATTTAAATCATCCACCTTGACTTTGTCACTTTACTTTATCATTTAAATAATGATTTCTTCTTTTAGGTCACTTTGACTTCTTTGACCTTGGGGGCTTCAAGCCTTCATGTGGGGGTCCTTCATCTTCGTAAGGCCATAACTCTCAAACCATGAGGAGTTAGGTGGCATTCCACATACCACCGGAAATGGCATGACAAGCACTATCCATCTAGGATAGTTTCACCAACAATTTCTTTGATCTTCATCTCATTATTCCACATACAAGCATGGGTCTGCCAACCATTCTTCTAGGATAACTCAATCTGCAAAGCATCTTCCCGTGAGGGGTTTCACCATAAGGGGACCACTTTGGAGTTCATCCATTTGTTCACCTTATCAATCATGATAAGAGAATAATGAGAGATTGGGTTCTCCAACCATTCTTCTAGGATAACTCAATCCGCAAAGCATCTTCCCGTGAGGGCTTTCACCATAAGGGGACCACTTTGGAGTTCATCAATTTGTGCACCTTATCAATCATGATAAGATAATAATGATTCATCTATACACTTTTTTGACAATGCATCATATACCAATGAAACCACATCGATCCATCTTCATCATGTATCAATGGCAACTCATTGATCCATCATATCTAATAGCGATCAAATAATTCATTCTAAAATTTGTTTGAAAAATGATGTCTCATCTTGTGGGGGAATTTTGACTGCCTTCCCAAGATCTAAATTCAGATCTAAAAGTACCATTATAAATCTTAGGAGGTCTAGTTATCAATCAACTATTCAAGCGTGTAAAATGGACTCCCCGCGGCTCAGAAAATTGATTTTTCCCAAGGCAGTTTTCATTAAAAAAAATTGCGCTTTCACCGGCTCATTGGCTTTTCTCATAGTGTAGTGAGCTGGTGAAAGTTTTCCTTTTCACCAGCTAAAGGGGTAGATTCAGGACAAAAGAGCCAGTGAAAGTGCAGAAGAGTCAAGAAACGTTTTCTTTCTGCCCAGATCGCAATTTTTGGATTCCTGAACACGTGGGATAGGTGTTAAATCATGGATAATAATTAGGAGAAGCTAGAATATATTTCTCATTAAGTTTTAAAGACATATGACAAGAAAATAACACCAAATGGCATGATTAATCTTGATAGAAATCGCCCAGTCAACAAAGACAGATTTCTAAATCTATGATTTTCATAATAAAATTGCCAAATAATGCTTTTGCTGTCAATTTTGACTTATGATGATAAGATTAGATCATATATGCTAAAGATTCACTTTGATTATGTTGATTTTTAGGTATTTCAGATCCATTAAAATAGGATCTGAAATCTTGATGTAAAGGTTATAAAGCCACAAACTATTGATGAACCAAGAGGGTTCGATTCTGGATACAAAATATATAATATTGTAAACAGGCTTTTTGATATGATAATACAAATCACAGTTTTCTCTCTCTATTGATATCATATTATCATCTTTCCTTCTATACTCTTATTCAAGTTGTTTTAACTGCGGAATGACTATCATCTCATTAGTCAGTTCATAACTTGCTTAATAGTTGTTTATCATTGTTTATTAAACCCTACATTTTGTATCTGGTTTATAAACATTGTTTTCTCACCCACTTTAAAACTATCATTTGATTATTGATCCTTGAGAGAACTGGTTCATTTGATTATCCATTTTGACTATCTGAATGCCACACTGTAGTTGAGTTATCCTATTGATCCACACATAAAAAAAACACAAAAATAAGTTTACTTTAAGTTACCAAGCATCTTTGTCTTACAACCTCAAAGAGTTTCTTGGAGTGATAACAAATTGGCGTCGTTGTTAGGGACAAAAGACTGAAGTTGAAGATAACTTCCCTAGGAAATGACACGGAGCTGATCCATTGATGATAGACAAGGATCAGACATCAGAATCGGTTGTAATCATCTATCTGGCGACTCCATGAAGGAAGATTCAGTGGTGACTCTATTGTTTAGAAATCTGATGGAGATTGCACTAGTATGAAATGAACAAGAGGTATGCCTTTTGCAAATTTTCAAGTATTTATGGTTACCCTCATCCAGTTCCCAGTAAAGATGAATGGGAAAGAAGTATTCCCATATTTCAAGGAGAAGAATGGGAAGTACCAGTGGAACACCTGTTGGATTTTCATGACTTTATTAATCGACTTGAAATTATACATGAAGATGTTCAAATTAATCTTTTCAAGCAATCGTTAGAGGGATTTGCTCTTAACTAGTGCCAGTCTCTTCCAATTGCAAGTATCAGTTCTTTGGAAAATTTTCATGCTTCCTTCCATTTGTTTTGCAAAACAAAGTTTTCAGCTGATCTTCTTTATCTAGAATGTTGTCATGAATTTAGTGTGTTGAATAAAGATTGAGATAATTATGAAGACTTTGCTACATCAAAAGATATTTCTCATCATGATCAAGAGATATGTGATCCACATTATGATAACCATAGTGATGCTTTTGTCATTGTATCAAATGCGATTACTGAGTTAGGTTGTCATGAAGAAGATATTGTCCCCTTTGAAAACCCCAAAGATGATTATTAGATTGACACATTAGCAGGTGACAGTTTCAGATATGAAGTAGATTCTAAGGGCAGCCCTCAGTTTTCTGATTTGCAGACCAAGGAAGATTTCGGTAGATATGAGAAGGAAGGTGAGGAGTAGAAAGTTTCAGATCAGTAGTTGAGCTTGTATTTTCATTGGACAGAGGAAGAACAGTCCACATTCAACATTGACATCAATGAAGGCAACAACCAACAAAATTTCAGTTTTCAGTTGGAACAACAACATAAAGAGGTATTTCTTTGTGGATTTGATGACCCTATTGTTGATTATTTGCAATCTATGAGCAGCATATGTGTTAAAGTATTTTTTTCATATGACAGTTGGCTTTATCATCTGTTCAAACTACTTTTCTGTTGGCTATGCATTCCATTATTTTTCGGCTCAAGATCAAGAACAAGTTCAATAAATCAGTTTATGATATGGCTTCATTGGAAGCATGAGTTTACTTGATTGAGCATTAGTACAATGGTTAGAGTAGGAGTAGAAGAAAATAAGCCCGTTCTATGAGCAAGTAGACTCTTTTAGTTATTGGTTGTTGAATAAGAAAAGCAAGCTACAAGCAGTTTTCAGTTTAGCAGAGGATTAGGTGAAAAAAGCCAAATGTTATCTCCAAAAATGAACCAGTCAGTTTGTTTCATTTTTTAGTGATGGCATGGTCATAAATAGAGTTCCATACAATTTTGTTTTTAGAAATTCAAGTATCAAAGTATAGGATATAATTTGTTATTTCTTATAATAAATCGATTGTCAAAAGATATTTTCAAAAAATCGAAGAAAATATTTTCAACGACTAATCTTTGTTTTGAAGCTGAAGTTAGCCAGTGAAAGTTCAAGGTTCCAATGGTTAAATGGAATTTCCGAAAACAAGTGAGCTGGTGAAAGTGCAGATTTGGGTTTTTTCTCCAGCACCTTAAAAACCCAAAAAGACATTGTACACATGTCATGTCATCATGATGGCAATTCAAATGGAGGCACAGGAACGGTTACACGTTTTCACCATGTCTTAGTGGAATATGATGATGGATTTGGTCATATATTTTGTGTGGCAGACAGAGGATAGTTTTAAGATTGGTGAATGATCTGATCATTATTACACCCAGACATCAAGTACCAGATCTATGTCTACATCAAATCGTGGCCATCATTCCTTTTTTTCAAATTTCACGGCTTTCAAATTCTATATTTGGGTTTTCTCATTATCTTTTGATAGCACAGGATCATTTTCACCAGCGCCAACACCTTCCCCATTTAGAAAAGTTCTTTTTGTTAACCATGTACAGATCAACCTGTGATTATTGCATGATGGGAAGAAAGTGAGGAAGACCACCTCTGCGAAAGGAATTAGACAACAAGTAATTTTCAGATGAGTTCTTATTTGATACTTGTTGTGAGAAATATGAATTGCATTCTAAAGTTGAAGATCTAAATAGAGAAGAATCTTTTCCTCACAATCTACATCATCTTTCAAATGATATTTTTTGTGATGTGCTTCCTCATAAACATGAATTAGAAAAGAGTAATGAAGAGCTGGAAAATTTCTTATTACCTCTATTTCTGATTTTAATGAATCTGAAGAATTGGTTTCGTTAGCTACACATGGAGATTATCATCTTTCTGTTGATCCAATGTTCGTTGAAATAAGTGAGATCAACCCTTAGTTTTCTAATTTGTAGACACAGGGAGATTGCAGCAGATACGGAGAGAAAGATGATGAGATGAAAAGTCCAGATCAACAGTTCATCATGCTTTATTTTCAGACAAAGATTAAGCAGTTTGTTTTAGCATTGAGATCTCTGAGGGAAACGAGCAACTTGATTATTTTCAGTTGATTGATTTAATGAATAAACAAGTAGGTTACAGGTTTGCTACATGTTTTCAGATGATAAATCGTAAAGGATAAATGACTCCATACCCAATAATAAAGGCACAAGGTCTGTCAGGTTCTTAGAAACTTTGTACGGAGGTCTCCATCTTAGTTGGAGCCATATGTTAGCGATCAAATAATTCATTCTGGAATTTGTTTGAAAAATGATGCCTCATCTTTTGGGGGAATTTTTACTGCCTTACCAAGCTCGAAATTCATATATGAAAGTACCATTGGAAATCTTAGGATGTCTAGTTGTCAATCAACTATTCAAGCATGTAAAACAGAGTCTCCACGGCTCAGAAATTTGATTTTTCCCAAGGCAGTTTTCATTAATAAAATATGCGCTTTCACCGGCTCATTGGTTTTTCTCACAGTGTAGTGAGCCAGTGAAAGATTTCCTTTTCACTGGCTAAAGGGGCAGATTCAGGACAAAAGAGTCGGTGAAAGCACAGAAGAGTCCATAAACATTTTATTTCTGCCCAGATCACGATTTTTGGATTCCTGAACACGTGGGAAAGGTGTTAAATGATGGATAATAATTAGGAGAAGCTAGAATATCTTTATCATTAATTTTTAAAGACATATGGTAAGGAAATAACACCAAATGGCATGATTAATCTTGACAGAAATTGCCCAATCATCAAAGATAGATTTCTGAATCTATGATTTTCATAAGCAAATTGCCAAATAATGCTTCAGCTGTCAATTTCGACTTATGATGATAAGATTAAATCATATATGCTAAAGATTCATTTTGATTATGTTGATTTTTAGGTATTTCAGATCCATTAAAATAGGATCTGAAATCTTGATGTAAAGGCTATAAAGCCACAAACTGTTGATGAACCAAGAGGGTTCGATTCTGGATACAGAGTATACTATATTGTAAACAGGCTTTTTGATATGATAATACAAATCACAGTTTTCTCTCTCTATTGACATTAGATTCTCATCTTTCCTTCTGTACACTTATTCAAGTTGTTTTAACTGCAGAATGATTGTCATCTCATCAGTCAGTTCATAACTTGCTTAATAGTTTCTTATCATAGTTTATTAAACCTACATTTTGTATATGGTTTATAAGCACTACTTTCTCACCCACTTTAAAGCTATCATCTAATTATTGATCCTTGAGAGCACTAGTTCATTTGATTATCCATTTTTACTGTCTGAATGCCACACTGTAGTTGAGTTATCCCATTGATCCACACATACAAAAAACACAAAAACAAGTTTACTTTAAGTTACCAAGCATCTTTGTCTTACAACCTCAAAGAGTTTCTTGGAGTGATAACAATATCAATGACAACTCATTGATCCATCTTCATCTATGCATTCTCATCAAGGACAATACATATTACATTACATCAATCATCAATCAATCAATCCTTTGGCATCAATCAATCACTTGACATCAATCAATAAAAACATTGGCATCAATGACAACATGATCCAACATGCCTAATAGGCCCCCAACACTGATATGTGGCTCATCTCGAGGCACTCAGGTGGTGCACGCTCCTTGAACTGCCCTGTTCAAACTAAGGAACTTTTATGTTAGTTGCTTTCCTTTTTCACTCATCTACGCAGCTTTGCTTGTCAGCGCCTCTATTGTTTGTTTTGTTATTTCATCATGCATTAATGTTGCACTCTATGCTTGTTCATATGCTCTACTTTTATTCTCTTCATCCAACTGCACAATCATTTGTGTTTCTTGTTCTTGGAGGGGTTCTGTTAAGCCCTAATAGTGGCTCATTACCCCTTAATTGGGGCATATTACATTAGTAATGTTATTTTAGTTATGTCAGCTTGAATCCATTAGTCGTAATTGTACCTCCTAGTCTCCTATATATACCAAGGAGACATTTTCATTTGGAATCATCTTGTAATTGTACATTTATGTGGGCATAAGGATGTTGCCCCCTCGAAGAGGCTTATTATCTAAATTTCTCTCTTTTTCAAGGTGTTGAGTACTTTTTCTATGCTATATTAATATTTGGTTCTTAACATATGGTATCAGACCTCAAGGTCTTGGGGTTTCGCTACTACATATGAGACACCTTGGAATTTTTTCTATAACCTATTTTCTACAACGTTTCAGAAGGAACGTCTTGGAGGATATTTAGTAGCCAAATCAAGGTACGTTGGGTTAAAATTTTAGCTCCTGATGCCTTACACGTTCGGAGCTACAACATGTGCAATTTATGGTTCTGGAATCACGTTGAACTAAGTCATTGCAGAATGTTCACTATAAAAATATTTCTGTAATGTTTCAGACCCTAAACTACGAAGTCTATTCACAGAAATTATTAAGGTATTTGTGGTAAAAATTGAAAATTC
This sequence comes from Picea engelmannii, assembly GCA_009831015.1. NCBI lineage: Eukaryota > Viridiplantae > Streptophyta > Pinopsida > Pinales > Pinaceae > Picea > Picea engelmannii. The sequence goes on along the minus strand of ML786780.1, from coordinate 151,031 downwards.
TAGGTCATCTTACATTTGTAGATACACCCTATGGAAGATAGGGTATCTAACTAGTCCTATTGACTAGTCTCAAGAAGGTGTTCCAGGTAAAAAAATCATAACTTATTCCTAGCATATCCAAATTGAGTGAGACCAGTTGCATTGGATAGTGGACATTGTGTAGTTTTTATGGTATGTGTTTCAAAATTTTATATCAATTATTTTGTTCGAGTGATGCTATACAAGTGAGATCTCTTGGAAAGTTCAAAAATCAACAAGTTGTGGGGAAGTTACCATAAATTCCACTTGGCACATCCAATTTTGATCAGACCTGTGGCATTGTATAGAAGAAATATCAGAGAACTGCAAAAAATAAATTTTCATACCCAGAAGGGCTAAAAATTTGTAGATACAGTAGAAGAAATATTGTCTAGCAAAACCACCTCAAAATGAAGGTTCAAAAGTGATACTTGGCCAACATGCCACCCAAAAAGGGAACTTATACACCAAATAAGCCTCCAGATAGTCCTACTTGGACTCTTGATGAAGGTGAAGAAATGTGTAGGGACATAAATGAATTACAAAAGAAGACAGTGATAAAAGATGAAATGGAGGCAATAATGGATACTAAGATGGATGGTTTAAAAAGGGAGATCATGGAAGGAATGAAAATTTTCCTAATAGAGAGGACACCTAAAAGTGAAAATGTGTCCCACGAAATTCATGATGATGACACAAGGAAGATGAATCAAGAATGGAGAAACTCCAACTTTGGGTTAAATACCAACCACATTCCTAAGATCGATATGAGGAAGTTTGATGGCAAGGACCCAATCACATGGATACTTCAGATGGAGCAATTCTTTGATCTACATAATGTGCAACATACACAAAAGGTACGAATTGCTTCTTTATATTTAGAACCCAATCAATTTCTATGGTATCGATGGCTTTTTTCTCTCAAATCACTCGTCACTTGGACAATTTTCACGGAATAAATGATAGCACACTATAAGGATACAAGGAGCAATACTTTCTTTAGCCAATTGATAAATCTAAAGAAAAAGGGTTCAGTTACAGAGCACATTGATAACTTCCAAAGATTGAATACAAAGGTAACATATATTCCAGATGAGCACTTGATTGATGTATTCATAGGAAATTTAAAGGAAAACATTCAACATGAGGTTCGGCTTTGGGAACCCAAATCATTGGAGAATGCATTCAAGGTGGAAAGAAATTTTGAAAGTAAAAATATGGCTATGGCTACTAGAAGGACCAATCCTAACATCTATGGAGAGAATAATGCTCCTTCTTCTAAAACACCTCAACCTACAAGGTTGACACCTCAACAATTGGAGGAAAGAAAAGAAAAAGGTTTATGCTTTAATTGTGACAGCAAGTATGTGTTGGCAGCCCTACATGTTTTTGCTATTTTGAATGACAAATGACACATCATGTAGTTGCCTACACCTCATCCTGTAAATATTACTATTTGAGGGTGATTTTTCGATGATAAAAAATATGTTTGATTACTCTTGTTTTATTTTTATCTTGCATTTTCATGCTTGATTAATGACTGAAAGAAGGAATCAAGCATTAAAAATTAATTTCGCATTATGACTCTATACAATGCTTGGTTACTAGAAAGTTCATTGTGACTTGTATCTACTTCTTATTCAATATTGGGACGACTTTCCTTTTGAGTTTGTTTGAATATCGATATAATACCTGTGTTGATTTGCATTTGGACTATAAGCTTATTCATTTGAATTCTTGGTAAATCAACTTCGATATCAAATTTTCGATTTGCATTTGGATTGTAAAAACGTATCATTTCCTAACCTTTGCAAATCAAGTCTACCTATTACATATCGTGGGAATTAAACACACTAGAACTGTATCTTGTGCATTGTCTTGGCTGGCAGGATGAATTAACAGGCCTCTCAATTTGAATTAAGGGTTTTTGTAGTGTGATGTACTCGGAGTTCTCATCACCAGGAGTGTTCAAACCCCATAACCAAGACCTTCATGTGTATGCTATGATAACATGGGTTTTCTACTTGTTTTCTTTTCATGATATCCATTCAGACTTATCCCTCTTACCACTACCATCTAAACTCTCAATTAGTTCGGATCACCCTTGTTACAATTTGTTCGAATCCTTAATGGCCCCTATCATCCGAGTAGATCCGAATAGCCCTGAAGTTTTACACATTTGTTATTACATAGCAGAGTTCAAACCCATAATTGTCTGCCTGAGACATGCTTTTGTGGGAAGGTTTTTGGGCAAACCGTTACGAATTATCCAAAACCCTTTAAAACCCAGTTCGAAAATGGGGTCATTTACCTTCATCGCAAGCAAATTTGTCAAAACCAATATAGTTTCATAGGTACATCTCGTCCTTTGGAGGACAAAATATCAGAATTTCTTTGTGGCTGAGGTAAGTGTTTTTGGTTTGTTTTGCTCAGAGATTCAAGCCTGTTTTGGGTTTGGCTAGGGTTCAAGATTATATGTTTTTATATCTATTATTATTCTGCATAAAATGATTAATCTTGATCAAAAACATAATTTTAACCCACTGTCATATCTTTTTCACCTTAAGCTTATCCAAATTGGGGATACTTGGGAAGTTTCCTGTGTAGAAACGATTTCACCTCACCCGAGAACATAGTAGATTCGCCTCTTCATTCCAATATAAACCCCAGACCATGTATAACTAACCCTACTATCGAATACCTGTGTGTTGATCCACAAAAGACCAAGCTATCACAAATATATTCTCTGCTGTAGTTCGAAACCCCTTGGGCAAGAAGGCCACGGTCTGTTTTCATGCATTGGAGGAGATTTTTAGATGTGATAAAGAGAAGGATTTTCATGCCCCTACTATTGAGCCAATTCCTAATACGTTTTACAAACCAATTGACAAGAAATACCACAGGCATAAGGAGAGTGATCCAGATTTAAAATTGGTAAACAAGAGGATTAAGCAATTTAATAAAATGATCATTAAAAAAGAAACAACCCAACAAATTCCATTATCATGAATTTGGATGCTCCTTGGTCAAATGGCTGAAATAGCTAATAGTTGTTATGTTTTTTTATTTGCTTTTGTTTTGAAAATAAAATAGATTAGATTTTTATTTTTTTTCAATTTTTACTATTTTAACTAGCTACATAAACCTATAGCTTATATATATATATATTTTAATTAGTTTGAATTCAAGTCATTTTTCAATCAAAATTAGTAATTAGTTGTTAATAATGTTGGAGTTACTTCACACACACCTAGGATTTATTTTTCCTAAGGTTATTCCTTGTTTATTAGTCCTAATTAGTCATTATCCAGTCTCCTATATTTTAGGGGAGAATACTCCACCCAGAGAATCTTTTCTTTTAGTTGACGCTTCAATTTGACTAGTTGAGTTGAGTTTAGATGTTGCATTGGTTTTTTCACCATGCAACATTGGGATCATCACCAACTCACTACTATTTGTTCAGTCAGTTAACTGAAGACTAGTTGACTAGTTAACTCAGCTAGGTGGCAGTTCACTCTCGTAATTGCCTGAGAGACTAGACTAGGTGGCAGTTCACTTTCGTAACTGCCTGAGAGACTAGACTAGGTGGCAATTTACTCTTGTAACTACTGGTGTGTGTCCAGATCAATATAGACCACCACTATGGCTCATTAGTTACTCATGGATCACATATCTATTGTAAATTATTCACTCTTTGAGTGTGGAAACGGTTTATGAGAATTCTTCCATTCTTTCTCTCCTTCTTCTTCTTTTTCCAATTCTCTCTGCAAATGTGTGTATCATTGTTTAGCTAGATATATTTTGTGTAGGTAAACACATTTACATGGTATCAGATCCGACAGACTGCTAAGTAAAAGCTACACCAAATTATTTTTTGCAGGTACTAAAGATTGAAGAACACTTAAAGATGGATTATTTGTCAGAAATACTTCTCACGCCTCATACCTATTTGGAATGGAAGCCAAAAATTATGCTTATGCTTATATGCAAAGGCTTGTACCAAATAACTATGGCAATGGAAGTAGAGCCTGATTCTGTCGATGAGAAAAATGACTTTCTCAATAGACAAGATATGGCCATAAGATGTATCCTCTATTTTATTTCTCCCGAAATTCTTCATCAAGTATATGATGACTCACAATAATTCACTCCAAATGATTTATGGAGTAGATTGGAGGTTTTATTTGGGAATAAGGAAGAATGCATGAAAAATGTTGACAAGATAGAGAATGTAGAAAAGCCACTAGAAGATAAATCATCTCAGTTTGAAGAGCCTTCTACACAAGTATCTACAGAAATTTGTATTCCATTAATTGAAGATGATGTCTATTCCATTTCAGATTTGTTTTCTGACATTTATGTGGAATATATATGGCATGCATCTCAGGAGTCACATGCAGACACTTTTGCATGCACCATGCATGCATCTCAGGAGTCAAAAAGGGAGCCAGTCACATCAGACGTCATTCTGATATTTTCTGATCACAATTTGCAGAAAAAAATTGGATATTTGAATTCCTTTCGGGAAAATATCCAGTTTCAAAACAAAAAATCGTCCAAAACGGAGTCCGTAAAGTGAAGTTATGATCATTTTAAAATCAACAAAATTTTAGCATTTTTCTGGAAACGGCTGTACGGTTTTCAATATTGCATCCAAAATTTATTTGGATATTATTCATTACAAGAATATAAACTGAATATGTGTGGAAATATCAATGATGCATATACTTCATCAGTTCCATGCAGACATCTACATCTTCAACAAAATCTTCAAAAAGAACAAACTTGCACAGTTGCGAAGTCTTCTTGGAGTGAAGGACATGGTTTCTTAACAACTGCCTTTTGCTCCTTATCATTTTTTATTTTATGCATTGTAATTTGAGGGGGGGTTTTGCTCCCATGACGTTTTCCCTATTTCCTCATTTAGTTCAGTGTATCTTTTGTATTTGGGTACCTAACATGGCCTCGTAGCTGGGACCCATTCTTTATTTTCACCATAGTGATGTTCAGGGGGGGTGTTGGAGTTACTTCACACACAACTAGGATTTATTTTTCCTAAGGTTATTCCTTGTTTATTAGTCATAATTAGTCATTATCTAGTCTCCTATATTTTAGGGGAGAATATTCCACCTAGAGAATATTCTCTTTCAGTTGACGCTTCAGTTTGACTAGTTGAGTTGAGTTTAGATGTTGCATTGGTTTTGTCACCATGCAACATTGGGATCATCACCAACTCCTTACTATTTGTTCAGTCAGCTAACTAAAGACTAGTTGACTAGTTAACTCATCTAGGTGGAAGTTCACTCTCATAACTACTTGAGAGACCAGACTAGGTGGCAGTTCACTCCCGTAACTTCCTCAGAGACTAGACTAGGTGGCAGTTTACTCTTGTAACTTTCGGTGTGTATCTAGATCAATCTAGACCACCACTATGGCTCATTAGGTACTCATGTATCCTATATCTATTGTAAATTATTCACTCTTTGAGTGTGGAAACGGTTAATGAGAATTATTCCATTCTTTCTCTCATTCTTCTTCTTTTTCCAATTCTCTCTGCAAATGTGTGTATCATTGTTTAGCTAGATCTATTCTATGCAGGTCAACATATTTACAAATAATTATCTAACATTGCTCTCATTTCATTTTTTCAAGACAAAGTATATCTGAGGCTGATCTCATGGGATGGAGCATGCATAATTTAGTTGATTATCTATCTCTTTTTGTTTATTTTGTAAATAGAAGAAAACTTTCATAAATTTTGAAGATCATGAGTGGCTCTAGGCCTTCTATATTTGTAATTTTAAGATCTTTTTGAGATCTGATCTTATCTTAGAAGATAGGAAGTTTAGCCTTAGTAAACTCTTTAAATACTCCATATTTTGTAATGGAAATCATCTTAGTTGAGGGCAGAAGATGGACGAGTGATTCCAAGACTTAATGAAACAACATATATGCATTTTGGCTTTATCCTTTGCTAATGATGTTTTCATTTATGTTTTGTTAATCCTAATAGATTAATGGGTCTGGTAGCTTTAGACTTAATGATATATTATGTTTGGGATATTTATATTATAAATATCGTCTATAATTTTCTGCTCTACATATAAATATTGTGATCATATCTCCAATTAAAATGATAAGATTTATCTTTGAATTTTAATTGAATGATGAAATGCATAAGTTACTTTCGGATTTATCTTGTTATAATTATATGCAATTATAAGATCACAGGGTTATATTTGTGTTTCATCCTCTGTCATTAAACCTCAACTGTCAATATGTGTTTTGAATTTATTTAAAACAGTCATAAGGTTCATTTCAGATTTCTCTCTTTGGCGTGGCAATTGGATGTTCTTCACTCATGCAAATGCTTGGATACACCTCACTCACTCACTGACAAGTTAGCCACTTTTTTTTTTTCTTAATTCTGTTATTTACATATTCATGAAACCAGAATGTATGGTTCAGGTTTCGACTACCCGTACGTTTGTGTTTCATAGTATATTCAATGCAAGATTAGTTAGATTCATAAAGGAAAACATAAAATATTTAAATGTGCTTTCTTTATCTACTTCTTAACAGAAATAATTTTCACATTTGATTTTGTAAGTTTCGATTAAAAATTGCAATTTGTAAATGATGTATATAAGTGATATTAGTATTTTTTCTGTTTAAAATACCTACAATAGTTATATAAAAGCATATGTATATATATAATATATAGTTTTTAGCATTAGTTCAGTTATTCCTTTCTTTTCATTTTCTTTTTAGGATTTTAGATTGGCCAACGGATCCATTAAACACGTTAGAACGAGTTACACCAAATGGCTTGGGTTATTTAGACAACCACGGACCGGACTCGTTCTTCCAGTTGACGGATGGTCAATTTTTCCCGCCAATAGTATGGTAAGGGACATAAGTGTGGTGAGAAGAACTTATTCTACATAGGTTGTGAAGAGGAAGAAGAACAAGAGAAAGAACAAGAGCCATCTCAAGATGAAAACGTAGAAGCAATTTCATCTAAAGAGTTAACTCCCATGATATCCTATAATGCATTGGCTAGAATTAGCACTCCTCAAACCCTCAAGATTGAAGTATATATCAAAAATAAAAAGGTAATAGTCCTAATTGATTCTGGTAGTACTCATAATTTCATTCACTATAAATTAGCCAAAGCTCTCAATTGCTTTGTATATCTAATGCCAGAGTTTCAAGTAATGATTGCAGATGGAGGAACTATCAATTGCTCAAGAAAATGAAATAAGATCAATATTACTATGGGGGAATATGTAATTAATAGTCCAATGATTTCTATACCCATGTTTGGTGTTGATGTTGTACTAGGAATCCAATGGTTACAATCATTAGGAACAGTGGCTTTTAATTTTCAATAAATTTTCATGAAATTTTCATTGGAAGGAAAAGAAATTGAGTTAAGAGGTATCACAGGGAAACCTAGTAAGGTGATAAGCTATAATGGCATGACAAAATTATTGAAAAAGGGGCATCAAGGTGTTATTTCACAACTATGCTCACTAGATGTTCAAACATATAAGTCATCTATTTGTGTAGATCTCCAAGGGATCATTGATAAGCATTCCAAAGTATTTGAAGATATTCCCAAAGGTCTTCCACCCACTCGAAATCATGATCATGCTATTCACCTATTTCCTGGGAGTGTTCCTCTTAACATTAGGCCATATATATACCCTTATGCCCAGAAGAGTGAAATTGAGTGCATGGTTGAAGAAATGTTAGAGGATGGCATTATTAGACCTATCCAAAGTTCTTACTCTTCACCGGTGGTACTGGTATTCAAGAAAGATGGCTCATGGCGTATGTGTCTAGATTATAGAGAGCTCAACAAGATCACTATTAAATATAAGTTTCCCATTCCCGTCATTGATTAATTGTTAGATGAACTACATGGAGCAATCTATTTCACAAAGTTGGATCTTCGTTCAGGGTATCATCAGATTAGAATGAAGGAAGATGATATCCCAAAAACAACATTCCAAACTCATGAAGGCCATAATGAATTTTTGGTCATGCCTTTTGGCCTTACAAATGCACCTTCCACATTCAAAGGGTTGATGAATTCCATTTTCAATCCCCTTCCTTTGAAAATTTGTGTTAGTATTTTTTGATGATATACTCATCTATAGCAAGTCTTGGGAGGATCATGTGTGACATGTTGACAAGGCACTACAACTACTAAAGGAGAAACAACTATATGCCAAACCATCCAAATGTTCCTTTGGAGTGAAGGAGGT
>ML786780.1:107137-123978 GCA_009831015.1 Picea engelmannii | reverse complement strand
ATATATATATATATATATATATATATATATATATATATATATATATATATATAATTTTAGAAGTGTTGTCTTTTGTATTTGAAATTTTTTTTTCTTTATTATTATTAAAAAGTAATCATTTTAAATATGTATTTTTTCATAGTTTTTCCATTTTTTTTTAATGATTTTGTTTGGAATAATGTTAACATTTTTTAGCATGATTTAAAGAATGTTGCAATTTTAAGATTAAAAAAGGGTTTTATTGATAGCATATTTTTTTGATTTGGATATTGATATTAATATTTTGGTAGCAACGCTACTAGTTATTAATTATATAGTTCCAAACATTTGAAGGTTACTTTTATGGTTTTGTTTGCAACTGTATCGGCTTTATAGGTCAAAGTTTGAAAAATATTGCAATTTTTAAGTCCCCCAAAGTGGAAACTATTGGTAGCAACACTTTTTGATTAGAGGGTTAATTTGTTTTAAGGTCATGGTTTCAAAAATGTTGCAAGTTTAAGTTTGATACTTTTGTTTTCAAAGGGTGTTACTAATAACACCACTTTTCAATTCAGAGGTTGATTTTAAGGTTTTGGCTGCAACAATATTGATTGTTAAAATTATGGTTTCAAACAAGTTGTAATTTTAACTTTGAAAAAAACATTGCCACTAATATAACCACTTTTTGATTTAAGTGTTTATTTTAAGGTTTTTATTAGCAACATTATGGATTTTTAAGGCCACGATTGCAAAAAATTGTAATTTTAAGTACAAAAAAAATGGTGCTATTAGAAACACCATTTTTTTTATTTAAAAGTTAATTTTAATATTTTTGATATAAAATTATGGATTTTTTGAGTTAAAGTTTCATTTTAAAATCATAATTTTCAACAAGTTAATAACTATATCCAATACCTTCTCATTCCTTCTTTAACCAAATTACTAACATAGCTTATTACCTTTAAAAATCCATAAAAAAACACATATTCTACCAAAATGCCAAAGGATTACACTACAAAAAACTTGGACACAAAAATCTTATAAAAAATGTCTTAAATTTTATGCCATTGATGAAACTTAATAAGCACAAAGTTGTAATGGAAAAACTCAAAAATATATATTAATATGTCTTAAATTTTATGTCATTGATAAAACTTAATAAAAGGAACTTAATAAGCACAAAGTTGTAATGGAAAAACTCAAAAATATATATTAATATATGTTTTAAATTTTATGTCATTGATAAAACTTAATAATTGTGTAATGAAAAAACTCAAGAAAAAACTCAAAAATATATATTAATATTGTTTTAAACTTTATGCCATTGATAAAACTTAATATAATAATTGTGTAATGGAAAAACTCAAAAATATATATTAATATATGTCTTAAATTTTATGCCATTGATAAAACTTAATAAGCACACATTTTTAATGCAAAAACTCAAAAAGATATATTAATATATAAATTCTTTCATGTATTTATCATTTGAAACACTTACATTTTTCATTCATGGTGTAAGGAAATTTTGAAATGATACATCTACATTTGGAGGATCTTTTGATGTTGGTTTGAATTTTTTTTATCGTGTAAATGTTTGTAAAAAGTTTAAAAAGTTTTCTCAACACAGAGATTTGTTATTGATTTTATTTTATATGTGAAGAAAGTTATCAACAACAATAATTTAGATGAAAAAACAAAAAAGTTATTATTTTTTAGTAGGGAAATTATCCCTAGGATTTATGGTCTATCAAAAATTCACAAAAATGGAATTCTTTTTAGACCTATAGTTAATACTATTAGCTCACCAATCTATGAACTAGTCATATATGTAGAAAATATTATCGGACCCTTAGTAGGCCATACGGAATCTTTCATAAATGACTCAAATGAATTCATCAGTATTATCATAAATGAGAAGGTGAAACCTAAAGACGCCCTCAGAAGCTTTGATGTTGTTTCCCTATTCACAAAAATACCACTTGATGAGGAAATCCAAGTTGTCAAAGAAGTGATTGATCTAGAAACAAAAAAACTAGCCGAGGCTTGTCTCTGCTCCACATTCTTTTGCTATTAAGGAGGATTTTACGACCAAACAAGTGACATAGCATTGGGATCTCCACTTTCCCCATTGTTGTCAATATTTTCATGGAAAAGTTTGAGAAGAAATCCCTAGACTCCTATTCTCTGAAACCATTAAGATGGAAGAGATACGTCGACGATACTAATGTACTAATGTCCCATGGGAAAGAGAAGTTAGATAAATTCTTCCAACATCTAAATAATATTTTAGAGGAGATAAAATTCAAAATGGAACTTGAAGAAAATGGTAGTATTCCATTTCTAGACGTACTAATCAACATGAAAGAAGATTAAAACCTTGAACATGTGGTCTACAGAAAAAAGACCCACATAGAAAACTATCTCCATGCAAGCTCCCATCGTCACCCCACCCAAAAGTTAGGGGTTCTCAAAAATTTAGCCACAAGTGCCATAAGAATCTTCGATCAAGAGCACCTAGAACATGAAAAACATCACCCCTCCAAAGTGTTCAAGAGCATAGGTTACAAGGACAGAGACATTAAGAATGTGATAAGGAAAATCCTAGAAAGAACAAGTAATAGACCTTGTTCCCTGAACAACTAGACCACTGGTATGACTTCCTACCTTCCTTACATCCAATGATTAACTGGTAGAATTGCAAGAGTCATGAACAAAAAAAGATATTAAAACCTCTTTCAAACCACATGAATGTAGATTTTAACCTTGTACAATTATTTACTGCAAATATATTTTTAGTAAAAGAATAGAAAAGATACAATGGCAAATACAAACATTACATAGAGATTTTTCCCCTCGAAACCCAAACTGGGAAAACTAGCATATTCTATATTCATTCATTGTGATACATTGTTTACAATACAATATAAATATAGGACCCAACGACATCCAAAACCCTAACCTAATAACTTGGATTATCCAAAAACCCTAATTCCTTAACCAGAAATAGAAAACCATCGGCAAAAACCATGTGTGGAAAAACCACCCAACAATGGACACAAAAATCGAGGTGACAAGAAAAATGAGGAAAAAATGTGAAATGTTTCCCAAGGCAAAAAACATTCTCAGGGGCACTACCCTCGAACCCCTGCATGCTCAACGCAATGTAGCAGACACTATCTCTTGTCATGTAAAGAATATAACACATACCCAACATTCTCCCACTTGTTATTTTCTTTACAAACAGGGGGTTACAGGGTTACATAGTCAACAATGCCCATGGATCCTCTACACCAAGAGAACTTCTCAGTGCTCACAGATTTTGTTAATGAATCTGCAACATTCTTCAAAGTGTCCACCTTCATCAACAACACTTTCTTTTCTTCAACCATGTCTCTCACAAAGTGATATTGAATATCAATATGCTTTGTCTTTGAATGATAAGTCTGGTTCTTTGCTAGAAAAATTGCACTCTGACTGTCACAATCTATCCTTATAGCTTGTTGTACCAACCCAATACCTGAACACAATCTTTGTAACCATAATGTTTCCTTACTTGCATGATTGGATGCCATCTATTCAACGTCTGTAGTTGAAAGTGCCACTACATCCTGTATTTTTCTCATCCAATTGGTTGCTCCTCGAAACAGGTTAAACACATACCTGCTTGTAGATCTCCTACGATCCAGATCTCCAGCCCAGTTTGCATCCACAAAGTCATGTATGTCCAACACTCTGTCAAATCCTGGTCTTCCTTAGTAGCACAATCCATAGCTAGTAGTGCCACGCAAATACCTGAAAACCCTTTTTACTGTTGTCTAATGCTCCTTTCCTAGTTTTGACATATACCTTCTCGAAACTCCCACTACATGTGCAATGTCTGGTCTATTATAAACCATTACATACATCAAACTGCCAACTGCACTCACATATGGAACACGAGACATGTCCTCCTCCTCTTCTTGTGTCTTGGGACACTGAGCCACAGATAAATTTACACCAACAAGAATAGGGACCTTGACCAGTTTACATTCCTCCATATTAAACCTTTTGCATTATTGTCTCGACATATTTTCTCTGATTTAACCCGAGTTTCATCTTTTTCCAATCTCTTTTAATTTCCATGCCCAAAATGAAATTTGAAGCATCGAGATCCTTCATGCCAAATTTAGAGGACAACTGAGTTTTCACATTCTGGATAATCTCCTTGTTGTTTCCCATCAGCAACATGGCATCCACATACAAGACCAAATAAATAAAATGATCACCAATTAATTTAAAATACACACAGTGATCCTCTTTGATTCTTGTGAAGACAAGTCCTAGCATATAAGTATCAATTTTTTTATACCACATCCTTGGTGATTGTTTTAAACCATACAGGGACTTTTTTAGCTTGCATACCAGCTCCTTCTTTCTCTTCAAAGAAAAGCATTCTCGTTGCTTTATATAGATTTCTTCTTCCAAATCCCCATGTAGGAATTTTGTCTTCACATCCATCTATTCTACTTCAAAATCAAATGCAGCAGCAATAGATAACATAAATCTTATAGAAGTTAACTTTGCAACAGGAGAAAAAATATCACCAAAATAAATTCCATCAACCTCGGAATAACCCTTTGCTACTAATTGATCTTTGTATTTCTCCACTTTTCCTTATTCATTCATCTTCTTTTTAAATACCCATTTGTTGCCAATGGGATTTATTCCAGTCAGCAACTCCACTAGATCCCAAGCCTCATTCTTATCCAAGGTTGCCATTTCTTCATCCATGTCCTTTTTCCATAGCTTTCCATCCTATGAATCCATTGCCTCCCTGACAGTTCTAGAATCATCATCAGTAATAGACAAAGCAAAATTTGAACGAAAATAAGATGGAGTATACATTTCTAGTAGCCTTCTTTCTCAAACCGATCTCCTCAATACTAGAGTATAAGGATCTTCTTCTTATTATTCATGTTCTTCTATAGAGTTTGATTCATCATCCTTTAAATCAAACTCTATTTTCTCTGGTTCTTCCTTACCTGGTAGGACTTCTTGTTTAACAACATCCTTCATTTCTCTAAATACCACATCTCGACTATACACAACCTTCTTACTTTCTGGGTTCCAAAGCTTATAACCTTTGAGACCATCTTTATACCCAATAAAGATACAATTTCCTACCTTCCTATCTAGCTAACTCTTGTTTTCCTCTGGAACATGAACATAGGCCTCACATCCAAATACCTTAAGATGTGTGAGAGAAGGTTCCTTACCAGTCCATACCTCTTGTGGAGTCTTGTCATCTAACGTTGATGAGGATGATTTTCCGACTAGGTAACATGCAGTACCCACTGCCTCTACCCAGAATTATTGCCCTAACCTGGCACCACTGAGCATGCACCTTGCTTTTTCCATCAATGTCATATTCATCCTTTCTGCAACTCCATTATGCTAAGGTGTATATGGAGTAGTTTTCTGCCTTGCTATACCGCACTTCTTACAAAATTCTTCAAATTCATTCCTGCAGAACTCTCCATTATATGTCCTCAACACCTTAATTATTTTCTATGTTTGATTCTCAACAAGAGCCTTAAACTCTTTAAACCTGTCAAAGACTTCATATTTCTTCGTGAGGAAATATATCCAAGTATTCCTCGAGAAGTCATATATAAATGAGACATAGTACACATATTTTCCCAATGATGGAACCGACATGGGTTCAAACACATCATTGTGAACTAGCTGTAAAATTCCTTCTTCCCTCATTGCACCAGAGGGGAATCTCACCTGATTTTGTTTCCCATATACACAACATTCACAGAAATCAAAATCTAGAGAGTAGTTAGACATACCTTCAACCATACCTTTACCATGTAGTAGTCGAAGACCCTTCTCTTTGATATGCCCCAGTCTTTGATGCCACGAAATAACCTTTTCTCCAGAGACTATAGGAGTTCTTTCTTCTTCAACTCCAATATCAAGAACAATGGAACTATTACACCCATAACTAATAGTGCTTCCTTGCAGTGTATACTGAATTCCAAACCAAACTCCCTTCAACAACACCATTGCTCCTCGAACCATCCTGCAAGTTTCCTTTTCAAATATTGTTTTTACCCTTGCATCATCCATTTTTCTTACAGAAATCAAATTTTTGGCCAATCCTGGGATGTGCAGGACACCAGGTAGTGTTTTAATCCTTCCATCTATGAGCCTCAAATTGACTTTTCCTCGACATATGATTATGGTTTTCTATTCATCACCTAGGAAAACATTACCTCCATCATACCTTTCATATTCACATAAACACTCCATTTGGGGAGTCATATGAAAGGATGCACCTGATTCAACCAACCATGCATCATGATCTACATGTGTTCTTGAAGAAGCCAAGTACACATCCCCTCCTTCTTCCTTGGAGGTCTTTTCTTCTGTAGAAGGAGATTCTTCAAATCCCTTCTTTTTCTCAACTTTGGATATACACTACTTCTTGTAGTTCCCTTCTTTTCCACATCTCCAACATACCTTTACAAACTTTCCAGGAGACTTAGATCTTCCCTTAGACTTAGATCTCCCACATGAGGACTTAGATCTATTTCTTTCCTGGGAGCGCCCTCTTGCAAATAATGCATATGTCCTTTGTCCTTCCATGTTCTTTCGTCTCATCTCCTCCGACAACAAGGATGAGACCACTTCATCAAACTTCAAGGCAGTTGTATTACTACCTATGGCCACAACCAAACTATCCCATGAGTCTCATAAAGAGCACAGTAAACTAATACATTTATCTTCATCTGAAATTTTAATCTCAACAGATACTAACTGAGTTATCACAGTATTAAAGGCATTCAAATGCTCTGCCACCGAGTCTCCATCTCTCATCCTTGGGTTATACAGCTTCTTTCTCAGGAATAGGCTATTTACTAGGGACTTAGACTGATACAACTTCCCCAACTTTTCCCATAAATCCTTGGTTGTAGCTTGCTCTGACACATTCAATAATAATGAATCTGAGAGGCATAGTCGGATTGTGCTCTTTGCCTTCCGATCCAACTTTTCCCAGACATCTGTTGAATTTACTGTAGGTGCAGTACCTGGATCTACCACGATCCATTGATCTTTGTCCACCAATAGATCTTCCATCTTAAGCTTCCATAACTCAAAACTTTTCCCGTTAAACTTCTCGATCTCCATTTTCGAACTGCTTGCCATTTCTTTTCACCTGAAAAATCAATACTACAGATCTCCCATGGTAACAAGGCTTATCACAGTCTTGAGCCAAACCCCTGATCACAAAGGCCCTTGAAGCCAATAAAGCTCCGATACCAAATGTAGATTTTAACCTTGTACAATTATTTACTACAAACAGATTTTCAGTATAAGAATAGAAAAGATAAAATAGAAAATACAAACATTACACAGAGATTTGTCCCCTGGAAACCCAAACCAGAAAAACCAACATATTCTATATTCATTCATTGTGATACATTGTTTACAATACAATATACATATAGAAGCTAGCAGCATCCAAAACCCTAACCCAATAACCTGGATTAGTCAACAACCCTAATTCCTTAACCGGAAATAGAAAACCATCGGCAAAAACCATGTGCCCAAAAACCGCCCAACAATGGACACAAAAATCGAGGCAACACGAAAAACAAGGCAAAAATGTGACACATTTTTCGAGGGAAAAAAATTCTCGGGGGTGCTACCCCCAAACCCCTGCACACCCAGCGCAACATAGCAGACACTAGCTCTAGTCGTGAAAAGAATATAACACATACCCAACACTGAAACCATCAAACAAAATATGAGGTCTATTAAAGACAAACTTGACCATCACAAATGTAAAGGAGTATAAAAAATAGAGTGTTCATGTGGTAAATGCTACATCAGAGAAATCGGTTGCTCCTTTCATATTAGGATTAAAGAGCATAGAGCTGACATCAAGAATGAATGTACTCGAATGCCAGAATTAGTGAAACACTCTCTTAAAACAAAACACCATGTATGCTTAGAAAATACCAAAATTCTAGCAGAGGATCACCTCTTTAAGCAACAAATTAGGGAAGCAATTGAAATCATCAAGCATCTTGGTAACCTGAACAGAGACATTGCTCTATAAATTAGTGGAAGTTGGATCCCTTTGATTCACGACAAAAGGAATAGATAAGCAGACTCAAGTTTGTTTTGGTTTCCCTTGTTCTTCATTGCCATTTTGTTTTTGTTGTCTGTTGTTTGATAGTTGTCTTCACTTCCCTCTTAATCCTTCCCTAGCTTTAGACTCGCCTTATCTCCTCCTTTCTACCTTCATACAATCACCTTTAGTAGTAAATTTTATTTTTCTTAATACCTAATAATATCCTAATTATTTCTCCCTTAAGCTATTTTAATCATTTTAATTTTCTTTTTTTTTAAGTATATAAATAACCTTTCAATAACAATTTAGCATTATAAACATATTTAATACTAATACCAAATTCTAATAATAGCAACCTTCACCTATAATGATATTATTAATATTTAATCTTCCTCTTAGTATTAATATTTTTATAGAATAATTTTACCCTTAATACATTTTAAATAATTAATAAACCTTATTATTAATATTTAACTTTCCTCTTAGTATTAATATTTTTATAGAATAATTTTACCTTTAATACATTTTAAATAATTAATAAACCTTTTACTATAAAAACCTTAATTACTTACCCTAAACATAAATTCTAATATAGTATTATTATTATTCTGTTTTTTTCCTTTAGTAATTTTCCAATTTTAATATATCTTTTAAAGTCTTTATAACCCTACCCTTATCCAACTAACACTATTAAAATCCAAAATATTATTATTATTATTAAAACATCACCTCTAATAATACTAAAATCCAAAAATATTAATATTATTATTAAAACATCACCTCTAATAATACTAAAATCCAAAAATATTAATATTATTATTAAAACATCACCTCTAATAATACTTATTAATTATTAAAATATTAGTTCTAATTATAATTTCAAGGTTCAAAACAGTAAATTTTTAGGTTTCCCTATTTCGAAAATTCTGCTAAGCTTTAATCCTTTATTATCTAATAATTTGAAGACAGTAAATTTTTAGGTTTCCCTATTTCGAAAATTGAATTGTCATTGAATTCACTTTGCTAAGCCTTAATCCTTTATTAGTTTGCATGTTGGATCAGATTTTCAAAACAAATTGCATCCCCCGTACCCTAACCTCTCGCAGGGGATGCAATAAGAAATGGAACCTCTCGATGGGGACGCAATAAGAAATGGAGATGCGGGGTATCGAGCCCCGTACCTCTCGCATGCAAAGCGAGCGCTCTACCATGTGAGCCACATCCCCGACTTGAAGATTCTTTTCTGTTCAGTCATGTTCCCACGTAGTCCTTTTGTGTATTAATGATCACGAAATTGGAAGCATATTCATCGGTTGAAGTCTGAAAACGCAAAGGCCAAAGTCGTGGATATGTCTTCGTTAATATAATTTGAAAATAAATATTATTAGAATATTTACTTATTTTTTTCTCATTCAAAACAGAGGGAATTTGAAATTTTCATCTCGACCTCCAAAATCTAAACAAAAAATTTACATCTTAAAGAAATAATTTTTATTTAACGTTTTAATTCAAATATTTTATTTTAGTTGCAATTTTTTTAATAACTTTTAGAACCACAACTACAAGTAGCTTAGTTTAGTTTTTGTTACTTGACTGAGCAAATTGGAAAAAAATTAAGTAAAAAGTGTAGTAAATTGGAAAAAAATAAGTAAAAAGTGTAATATGAATATCATGGTAATAATAATTTGTATTATAATATATGTGAAAAGATTAAAATAAATAAAAAATGTTACATTGAAACATATAATAATTTAAATTAAGGTTAAAATGTGACATTGAAACATATAATAATTTAAATTAAGTTTAAAATTAGATATAAAATACTCTAAATTAATATTAAAATAAAAGTGTAGTCTATCTTAATTAGCATACAAAATGCATTTCTAGATGCGCATTAGAATTTTTTGTCCATTGAGTTGTAAGGTGTCCAAAACTTTTGAACAGATTCTAGAAATAGAGCTTGGATTTTTTCTTTCCACATTTTGAAGTCTAAATTACGGTTTTTATTGCAAGAAAGGTTGAAAGAATCCAACATAATTAGCATAAACAAACTACAAAAACTGAAAATAATGAAACATTGAGCAAGGCTATTTCATATTCCAAAATATTACATTATCAACAATAACTAATATAACATGGCACACATAATATTGAACTCGGACACAACGATGCTCTCTCATCAAGTGAGCAATTGATGTGTGCATCCTATGAATCTTTACAATACTTTAAGACCCTAATTCTAAAAAATTATCATTGTCCTCGTAACCTTTCTAAAAGTGATAGACACTTATTTTGTTTAAAAGTTTACTAACTCAACTTATAATCAACAACATTCTATTCTATAACATAAACATGTGGCACTAGCACCTAATTCTTAGATGCAATTTATTTCTCCTTCAATTAAGGATTTGAGGTCAAGAGGTTAAACCATGTCTCACAATCCAATTCCTAGAGGGTGCAATCCCCAATCCTTTTTAATTATTTTATGAGTTAAAAGTGCAAGGAAAATATGAAATCACAAGGAAAAACCTACTCATTTTACAAAATTTCAAGTCCATTTCACGAAGAGGTTGGTAATTGTCGCCCAAAATTTACAAATAAAGGATGATGTTTGTCAATTTTCAATCATTTCAATAATGGTTGTGGTGTTGAACACAAATTTGACGATGTATCCTCTGTTGACAAAGTGTCCTCAGACACGTAATTTTATTAATAAGGAAAAAGTGATTACAATCTGAAATTCATAATCTACTCCTTAACCTCACATGAAGAAGGAGCTAGTTTATATAGCTTAACTCTAAACTAAAAACTAGGAGAACAACCAATCACATAATCACATGAGTATGATAGGTGTCATTTACATAGAAGCTAGGTGTCCTTATCCTAACAAACTAGAATAAATTAATTTCTAAAAACATTTATACTAGAAAATACTTAGACTATAGAACTTTAGGATTATGAGGCTAACAATCCCCACTTTAATCCAGAAGTTCATTTTTACAAAGACCAAGTTCATCTCTAAACTTAGTGAACTTTATTCTACCAAGAGGTTTGGTAAAAATACCTGAATTTTGATCTTCAGACGGACAAAACTGAGGCTTGATGATGTCTTTGATGATGAGTGATATGATGAAGTGGTACTTGGTGTTGACATGTTTAGTCTTTGAATGAAATACTGGATTCTTGGCCATCTTTATTGTTGACTGACTATCGATCAATAAGGGAGTTGGTGATTTCTGAGTTTCACCAAGATCCTGTAAAATTTTGCGTATCCATACAATCTCACATGTTGCTTCCCAAGTTGATATGTACTCTGCCTATGCTGAAGAATTGGCAATTGTTGTCTTCTTTTTACAATTCCAAGATATTGTTGTTGAACCCATATTCATTAAATAACCTGAAGTGGATGTTCTATCATCAATGTCACCTGCAAAATCGGCATCTGAATATCCAACAAGTGTAAAATTTGTGTTCCTTTTGTAGAGAAGACCAAAGTCTTTTGTACCTTGAATGTATCTTAGTACCATTTTTGCTAAATTCCAGTGACTTTCCCTTGGTTCCTACATAAACCTTGAAAGTATACTAACTGAATATGACAAATCTAGTCGAGTATTTGTCAAATAAATGAGACTTCCAACCAATTGCCTGTACTTTGTATTGTTTACCAATTCCCCCCCTTCAAATTTTGAAAGTTTCAATTTTTGCTCCATGGGGGTAAGAGAAGGTTTACAATATTCCATGCCAAATTTCTTTAACAATTCAGTGGCATACTTAGTTTGACTAAGGAATATTTGGTTAGGATGTTGAGAAACTTCAACTCCAAGATAATAATGAAGTGTTCCTAAATCAGTCATTTTGAACCCTGCTTAAGTTCTTCCTTAACCTGTTTGATGTGAGCTTTATTATTTCTTGTTATGATTAATTCATCAACATAGAGTACAAGTATCACCTTGTGCTTGTCTTGCATTCAAAAATACAATGTATCATCTGATTCACTTCGCTGAAAACCCACCTTTCATAGGTACTCATCCATTTTTGCATACCAAGCTCAAGGAGCTTGTTTCAAACCATATAAAGCCTTCACAAGTTTGCAAACTTTATGTTCTTGTCCTTTTTCTTCAAAACCTTGTGGTTGAGTCATGAAAATATCTTCCTTTAGATCACCATTCAGGAAGGCAATTTTGACATCCATTTGATGTAATTTCTAACCATTATGTGCAGCCAAATTGATAACCATTCCGATAGTGTTCCATTTAGCTGTGGGTGCAAAAGTTTCTTCATAATCAATTCCTTCCTGTTGAGAAAAGCCTTTTGCAACAAGTCTTGCTTTGTACTTGTCAATTTTACCATTGGGCTTGTACTTTACTCGATAAACCCATTTACAACCGATGGGCTTAACATCTTATGGACAATCAACTAAGTTCCAAGTCCCATTTGCAAGTACTTAATCATATTCATTAATCATTGCTTCCTGCCATTCTTTATGTTTAGTTGCTTCAGCAAAAGAAGTAGGTTCAATGGAAGCATGAGCAAAATTAGCTTCTTCTCTTGAACATCCCCTAGTTCCTGTTTTGTTCATTTCATTTGAATGAACATCTTTGAGAAGTTGTTCGGCCCACTTTGGCTTCTTATGTTGAGGGGATTGAGGATTTGAATCACCATTATTGTTGAAAAGAGGGTTTTCAAAAAATGAGGCTCTTCTTTCATCTGAAATATCTGAGGTTGGAGAAGATACTTTTGAAGATTCAATATCAGAAGAATCTTTTGTCGATTCATTATCAGATGAATCAGAAGAACTTTTTGATAAAGAATTGTCTTCTGGAGTAACCAAGTCTTTTTCAAACCAAAATGCTTACTTTGATTCGTTGAATTTACCTTTACCCTTAGTGTTTTTCTTGTCTAAATGACTAAGGAGATGGTTAATCTCATCTAAACTGTTACTTTCAGTTTCATCAAAACTTACATCTCTACTAACAATGAATTTTCTATCTGAAAGCAATCTATACCCTTTCTTTTCATCAAAGTATCCAATGAAGGTACACTTCATACTCCAGTTTTCTAATTTAGTCCTCTTTTCCTTAGGAACTAAAGCATAACATGTTGAGCCGAAAACCCTAAGATGATTTACCTTGGGTTTAAAATCGTACCAAGCTTCATAAGGTGTTTTTCCATCTAAAGCTAATGTAGGTGATCGATTTCTGAGATAAACTGCAGTATGGACTGCTTCAACCCAATATTTGTGCTCAACCCTTTAAACTGCATCATAGATCTTGCCATGCCCATGAGAGTCATGTTCATCCTTTCAGTAACACCATTCTGTTGTGGAGTATATGAATTTGTCAATTGCCTCTTAATTCAATTGTTTCGACAATAATCATTGAATTCAGTTGAAGTGAATTCACCTCCATTATCAGTTCTCAAAGAAGCAACCTTTTCTCTAGTTTCATTTTCAACCATGTGTTGAAAATTTACAAACTTTTCAAAAGATTTAGACTTTACCTTTAAAAAGTATACCCATGTCATTCAAGTGAGGTCATCAATGAACAATATAAAGTATCTACATCCACCAAAAGAAGATTCCATTGGACCACATATATCACTATGAATCAACTCCAAATACTCTGTTTCTCGCCATGTGTTGGTTGGAAAAGATTCTCGCTTTTGCTTGCCTAAAATACAAGCTTCACACTTGGAATTTTCTTTCTTGAAAGTTGGTAAACCCTTCACCAAATCTTGTGACTTAAGTTTCAAGAGACTTTCAAAGTTTAAGTGACCAAATTGAAAATGTCATAATCTGAATGAAGACATTTCGGAATTCACTATTGCTGCAACCTCTTCCTTTATTTGGATGACTTTACCATTCATTCTTAGTAACTTCCCATCTTCATATCCATTCATTATTGTTTTCAAGTTATCCTTCACTGACATAATCTTCACCAAACCATCTTGTATGACAATTTGATGTCCAGCTTGTCTGATTGTGACTAAGGATAACATTTTTTTCTTAAAAGATGGTACATACCAAACATTTGAAATCCATTTTTCACCAATTCCAGGGAGAAAAACTTTCACTGAACCTTTTCCTTGAGGTATATGAGTTGTATCATCAGCTAAATAAATGGGATTTATTTGAACATTTTTATAATTCCAAAAATAGTGTCTGTGATAATTCATATGGTGAGTAGCCCATGTGTCCAATATCCAATCATTTTCAAATGAATCTACACGTTGAACTACTGAAAAAACATATTCATATTCATCATCCTGATAATCTTGATCTTCTACATATTGCGTTGATTGTTGAGAGTTTGCATTTGACGTCTGCTTGAACTTTGGAAATTGATCATTGCTGGTAAGACAATTTGATGCATAATGGCCCATCTTTAAGCATCTTTTACATCTTACTTGACTGAAATTTCTACCTCTTCCTGACTGTGCATTACTATTGTGATTATTACTTTGAAAAAATTGTTGATGAAAATTGTTACAATCTCTACCTTGACCACGACCTCTTCCACAACCTCGATTAGAAGACTGATTCTGAGAATGTTGAGAATTTGATTTTCCCCCTTCCTTTAGAACTTTTAGCTTTAGTGTAAATAAGATCTTCTCCTAATTGTTTTTGTTTTCCAAAGGTTTTACTATGTTGAGCCAACAATTCACTAAGCAAATCAAAAGTTATAGTAGATAATTTATCAATTATTTGCAAAGTCTCAAGAAAATGCTTATAAGATGGAGGCAAGCCATTTATTACAATGGAGACTAAAAAAATATCTTCAAGTTTAGAAAAACCGCCTTTGATGATTTCCAGATGAATGTTCTTAATCCTTGAAATGCATTCTAGTACATCACCATTGTCTGCTAATCTTTGTTTAAGCAATTTCATTTGTAGATCAACTCTTTGAGATGCAACAGGAGTATCAAACAACTTCTTTAATAGATTCCAAGTAGACCATGCATGTTTGGAATTCTCAATATGAACAAACATGTTCAGTTATAGAAGAACATAGCAAAGTAAGTGATTTTTCATCTTTCAAATTCCATTTGGCTAAAGAAGTAGCATCGGTGGGCTTAGTTGGAGCAGTATCACCATCACATATAGCACACCATAATTCATTATAGATCAACGTGTTATGCATGTGTCGACTCCAAGTTTTTTAATTCTTGGGTCCATCTAACTTATTTGATTAAGTGAATAGGTTGATTAATTTTGACATAATGATAGATTGCCTTATTGGATACTCTGATGAAAATAAAGGGTATAGATTGGATACTCTGATGAAAAGAAAGGGTATAGATTGCTTTATTGCAAGGATTGCAAGTTAGTGATCAAACCACCACACTGAATGGTCGTCAAAACACTAAAGGAGAGACACAAGGAACCAGAAAGAAAGAGTGCTTTTAAGGACTTGGCCTTGACCCTTTAAAAGTCTCGTTGAAAATAAGTTTGAGAGAGTATTTCACTAGACTCTTCTCAACTTTTAAGCTTCAAGATTACAATCAAAACTTTCGAAATTTGTCATTTTTACAAGACTTATAGTCCGCTTTAAACAAATGAAAGGCTTCTCATAGCAAAAGGTGTTCTCAAAAACACAAAATACCATGCCATAAGAAAATTAGCAGTCAGAGGAGGCGAGAAGTAGGTTCTTTCATTGCTTCATGGAAGTCGATCTCTCCAAATACGGATTCTCTGGTGTGTGCCTTCAATAGATTTTTTTTCTAAATGTATTATTCTCGCTTTAGGTGCAGTGATCAATAGATCAAGAGGCAGAAAATCTTGTTCTCATAAACAACAGATCAACAAAAAAAATAAATGAAATTGCATCTTAATTTTTAATGTGTTTCACATTCAATGTAGATTCGTCCTCAGCCCAAAACGGGTTTTCTAGATTTGTCCTCTGTTCAGATCAGGTTTCTCATATTCATCCTCAGGCCAAAATGGATTTGATGAGTTGATGTGTCCTTTGCGTTGATGCGTCCACTTCCCAAAATGGGATTCACTGATGCGTCCTTTGCTCAGATAGTCTTTCTCTAGTGCGTCCTCTGCTCAGAACATAATCTTTGATGCATCCTTTGCTCAGTTAGGGTTTCTCTGGTCCGTCCTCTACCCAAAACGGATTTATCTGGTGCGTCCTCTGCCCAAAACGGGTTTGATGCTTTGATGCGTCCTCTGCATTGATGTGTCCACTGCCCAAAACGTGATTCAGTGATGCATCCTTTGTTGGGCCGTTTTGTTGTGCGAGATATGCGTCAAATTGTTGTTGTTGGAGTGATCAAGGATGTTGAAGATCACTAAGGTTGTGGCCAAGAAGGGTAAATGAAATTTGTTGCTACCAAATATTTCTCATGTCAAAACAAATGTTTGTTCATAGATCTACTGGAGGGCACAAGCGTTGGAGAGCATTGATGGAGGGCGCACTTCCTTCGCAAATACCGGATCTCCTGAAGAGCTTTTGATTGAAGGTAAGATAAAAGAAAAAGTTTACAGGATAGCGTTTGCTACCAGATCTATGGAGAGCGCAATTTCAAAGGGCATGATCTGATTCAAAGAGCACGATCTGATGCTTGATGCTTGATGTGAGTGCAAATTTCCTTCGATCCGAAGGTGTGTGCACCAGTTGCAGAAGAATTTTTGAAACTCAAAGACAAGTGAAGATTGTTTTCTATTACATTTGCATGTCTAGTTTCTCAAAACAAAAAGGTTCTTTTGAATACAATAATTCTACAACATTTT
>ML786780.1:60378-92437 GCA_009831015.1 Picea engelmannii | reverse complement strand
ACTGGGAGTGTTGATGAGGTCAACAAGATTAAAATGAAGAATCCAAAACCCAAATTCCCTTGCAGCCTTTGTAAGGGTGACCACTTTCTGAGGGATTTCCCTGGTCTTACCCAGGTCTTAGAAATGTGGTCCTCCACATCATCAGCCTCTGTCGGTCATGTCGATGATACCCCATCAACTAGTGATATTAAGGTTGGTAAGAAGAAGCAAACTGTCAAGTTCCCTTGCATGTTATGTAAAGGTAATCATTACTCATCTTTGTCCTCGCATGGACGAGGCTTATTCTCTTTTGGAAAAACTTCAACTTCCAAAAGGTTATCGTAATCTTTCCTTCGACCCATCATTGGTTGATGGACTGGTCAATCCGGTCCCATCCTCGGTCAGTCTGGTTGATCAGGTGGTCAATCTAGTCTCCTCCTCGATTGAACCACGAACCCAAGTAGTTGATCCAGTTCCGTCATCGGTCAACCCCATTCTTCATCAAAAGAGTGACACCAAAGTGGTCGATCTGTTTTCATCCTCGGTTGATCCCACTCTCCCGTTAGAGAGTGACACCAAAGTGATCGATCCGTTTCCACCCGTCGACCCCATTCTTCCCTTGGAGAATGAAACTCAAGTGGTCGATTCAATTTTACCATCGATCGATCCCACTCCTCCTTTGACGAGTGCTAAAGTGACTGATCCATCCCCTTCCTCGGTCAGTCCCACTCTTCCTCTGAAGAGTGTTAAAGTGGTCGATCCAGTTTCTCCATCGATCGATCCCATTCCTCCATTGAGGAATGATAAAGTGACTAATCCAGTCCCTCCCTCGGTCAGTCCCACTCTTCCTCTGAAGAGTGCCAAAGTGGTCTATCCAAGTCCACCATTGGTTGATCCGATCCAATCATCGGTCGATCCTACTCTCCTTCTAGAGAGTAAACCCGATACTACCCATGTTTTTCTTGTTAATACAGACTCTACCATACCGGGGGGCATTCCTCCTTCTCCTGTGAAACCCCCTCCAAGTAATGAGGCCATCCTTTTTTCTTGGGGTGTGCTAACTAGACCTCGTCTTCCCTCCCACATTCCTTTCCAGATTACAGTACAAGTTCGTGGTCAGGACATTCCTCAAACGCTGATAGATGAAGGTGCATCCATTAGTATTTTGTCTTCTGTTGCCTCGTACGATTTGGGTTGTCCTCAGCTTGCACCGATTAAACAAAATATGTTAGCTTTTAACAGAAGAACTAGTCAACCTTTAGGGATCCTTCCTCGGTTTCCTGTAACTTTGGGAGGGAAAACTGCCTTTATCGATGTCATGGTAGTCCGAGACCCCTTGGATTTCGCTTTACTCCTGGGGTGGGATTATGTCTATGCTATGAAAGCTATTGTACCCACTCTTTTTCGTGTGATATCTTTCCATCACAATGGAAGAATTGTGACTATTGATCAACTTTCATTCATCGGCCTTGACTAGGTTACCTCCCTAAGTGGTTCTTATATGCAGACAGTATCACCCTCGCTACATGTCAATTATGTGGCTTTTTCTCCCATGACCTCAACTTCCGATGATTTGGATCCAGTAGTTGACATGGTGATCTCCTCGGTAGGGTTATTGGAGCCTGATCTCCTTACCCCTGTCACGACCCTCGACATGTGTTCCTTCCAGAGTGATTCTCTTCCATCCGGCGAAGATCTCTTGGAATCCATGAACGAGTTTTGTCCCTTGACATGGTACCCTTCCAAAGAGTTATCCTCTCAGGAGCCATGATCAAGAAGCAACCACGAGCATAGTTTCTCTTCTCTGTGGCAAGCTCGTTAAAAAATGAAACAGAGGCCTTGAGGATAGTTCTTTTCCTGTGTCAAGCTCGTTAAAAAAATGAAACAGTCACCTCTCTTGAACCTTCATTTCATCCACCTGTATCCTTTTTCTCCATCTAGCACAGAAATTGGTGACAACCTCAAAGGCGGTGAATGAATTGAAGCTTGGGGGCATGTCTCCAGCCTTTGATGATCATTCTGGAGTTAAGCCACTAGCTTTCAACCTGGGGGCATACCGAGCTTAGTCTTTGTTCTTTCTCGTGCTCGTAAATACATGAGAATGCATCCAGGTAGACTTTTATCTCTTTTTTAGACTTGTATGGATACACGAAAAAGGAACCCCCTGGAGTCTCCTTTAAGCTCTTTTCAGACTCTCTAAACATGAAAAGATTGTCGAGTGATCTTTCTTTCTTTCCCACTCGTTAAACGGTTTGAAAGGGCATCTTTCGAGTGATAATTTATCTCTTTTTTGGCCTTGCGAGACTAACATTACAAAAAAGGACAACATTGGAGTCATCTTTAAGTCCTTTTTAGACTCTCTAAACATGAAAAGATTACCGAACGACCTTGTTCTCTTCACGCTCGTTAAAGTATTTGAAGAAAACATCTGTTGAGCAATAGGTTATCTCTTTTTCGGTCTCGTCAGACTACTTTATGAAAAAGGAACTGAGAGAGTTCTCTTTTAAGTGTTTTTCCAGACTCTATAATCATGAAAAACCTTCAATTTTTCTGTCTTTGGACTCACTAAAACAAACATCGACAGGCCCATATGGGACCGAACCCTTACTTCTTCCAGTTCGTTAAACAAAGGAAGAGGAACTTACCGAAGGTGAGTTATATCGAGCATGTGTTACCCTCCTTGAGCTCGTTAAATTAAAAAGAGGTACTTGTCTATCTGGATGGGGGAAATTTTGAAAGAAGCAAGCCAAGCAGTCTCTTGAGAACATTACCAAGTAACTCTTAGAGTCACCCTTGAACACGACACTTTTTCTTTTGCACACATTATAATCTGCTAAACCTTTGAACTAAGCCAATCCTTGGAGTTTCTTTCACTCCTCTGGGTCACCTGACGTAAGTCATAGCATCCACTGCATCATCAAGTTTTGGTCCATGTCATGTTTCTGCTGTTGTGCCTTAGTGTTCAAGGGAAGTATCTGCCTCGAGAGTCAGTCGTCACAAATATCTTCTCTCAATACCCATGTCATTCCATGTCCATTTGATCCACCAATTACATCTCTATGTCTGTTTCGTGTCATTGATGGGGGATACATCAAGGCCCTCCTTCGACGAGCCTATTCCTGTCGACCTCAGTACATTATCCGGGAATTAGGCTTAGAAACCAGTTAGTACTTTGGGACCTGCATGCCTCAATGGCAGGCCTCCTCACATTCGACAGTAGGTTTACATCATTGACCTCTGATTGGATGATTCCACGGATGTTCGACTCCAGCTCATCCATTCACATTCGTTGGAATGTACTAGGGTACCTTGGGAATCATTGACATTAATGGTGATCTCCCTTGCACTTGTTAACGGTTCACACCATTGACCGGTAATCAAGTGGTTTATGCCATGTTTGACATCAGGACATCTATTCACATGGTTAGAATCGTACCACATTGGGATCGGTAAGAAGACCCTAGGTTGAGTGATCACTTTGATATATACTTTGCCCAGGTTGCGAAGGAGTTTCTCTTGGACAAATGATGCATACATTGTTACATAGATCCACTTTGTATTGGTCGTGGCTATGTCTTGTCATCTTGTAGATCCACTATGTATTCTTTGTGGCTACGATCAATCCAGGTCATCAAAGTATAGATCCACATTGTATCCTCGGTGGCTATACCTTTTTATCAATACAATTATGGATCCGCAGTGTATTTTGTGGCGGCCATATCTTGCAAGTCTTGATCACCCAAGCATAGATATGCCTACCTTGGGTTTGAAACATGTCATAATATTTGTTGGATGTTTGTGTGCAGCTTCTGTTAGGTTCTATGCGTCTATACCCTTGCTTGAAAGTATACAAAGAATTTCAGTTATCAGTTCCTGTCTTCTAACTTCATACTTTGGGGGGCAATCTGTTACACATCAAAATTACTCACTTCGATAGTGTCGCAAGTGTCGTCATTACAAGTTTTGCAAGTGTCACATTTTGCTCACGAATGTCGCAAGTGTCAGGGAAGCATACTGCCATGATGCCTATGTCGTGCCTATAACGACATGAGAAAGACACTTGAAACACCTCAAACATTTGATTTGGAAGAGGAGATATGAGTTAGCAGGCTTACAAACCTTTTGCCATCTGAAAGAACCTCAAAAACTGAGCTTTTGAAGGATAGTTCTCCCCTATACCTCTTCTGGGAGCATTAGCACTCCCCCTTACACTGTCTAGGAGCGTTATAAAGCTCCTTTGGCCCTTTTGAGGGAGTGATGGTGTCTTTAGGAGCGTTGGCGCCCCCCTTAAGCCTACTGGGGAGCGTTGTAGCGCTCTGATGGCCCTTTTGAGGGAGCGCTACCTATTCTAGGAAACAATTGAGTTGTTGAGATGAATGGGGGAAGGATCTTTTCATTCTTGGAAGGCAGTTGGATTCGAATCCCTAGTCCAGCCATGATCTTAGGGCAGATCTTCAACTGAAAGAGGCAAATCCTCAACTTCCCCAAGGATATCTCAAGTGGTTAAAGCCTCTCCAAGGCTATATAAGCAAACTTTCTAATGGTAAAAGGGGACTGGAAAAGAGAATCACACCAAACTTATGATCTCATAAGTGGTGTTGGAACAAAGATATTTTGGAAGCAAGAGACCTATGATCTCATAGGGAGAAATCGGTGAAGCTATCATCCACTGCTCTGGATCACCTGACGTAAGTCACAGCATCCACTGCATCATCAAGTTTTGGTCCATGTCATGTTTCTGTTGTTGTGCCTCAGTGTTCAAGGGAAGTATCCGCCTCGAGAGTCAGTCGTCACAAATATCTTGTCTCAATACTCATGTCAGTCCATGTCCATTTGATCCACCAATTACATCTCTATGTCCATTTCGTGTCATTGATGGGGGATACATCAAGGCCCTCCTTCGACGAGCCTATTCATGTCGACCTCAGTACATTATCCAGGAATTAGGCTTAGAAACCAGTTAGTACTTTGGGACCTTCATGCCTCAATGGCAGGCCTCCTCACATTCAACAGTAGGTTTACATCATTGACCTCTGATTGGATGATTCCACGGATGTTCGACTCTAGCTCATCCATTCACATTCGTTGGAATGTACTAGGGTACCTTGGGAATCATTGACATTAATGGTGATCTCCCTCGCACTTGTTAACGGTTCACACCATTGACC
The DNA here is from genome assembly GCA_009831015.1 of Picea engelmannii. Classification (NCBI taxonomy): domain Eukaryota; kingdom Viridiplantae; phylum Streptophyta; class Pinopsida; order Pinales; family Pinaceae; genus Picea; species Picea engelmannii. The sequence continues at coordinate 87,290 of ML786780.1, read as the reverse complement.
GGTAATCAAGTGGTTTCTGCCATGTTTGACATCAGGACATCTATTCACATGGTTAGAATCGTACCACATTGGGATCGGTAAGAAGACCCTAGGTTGAGTGATCACTTTGATATATACTTTTCCCAGGTTGTGAAGGAGTTTCTCTTGGACAAATGATGCATACACTGTTACATAGATCCACTTTGTATTGGTCGTGGCTATGTCTTGTCATCTCGTAGATCCACTGTGTATTCTTCGTGGCTACGATCAGTCCAGGTCATCAGAGTATAGATCCACATTGTATCCTCGGTGGATATACCTTTTTATCAATACAATTAGGGATCCGCAGTGTATTTTGTGGCGGCCATATCTTGCAAGTCTTGATCACCCAAGCATAGGTATGCCTGCCTTGGGTTTGAAACATGTCATAATATTTGTTGGATGTTTGTGTGCAGCTTCTATCAGGTTCTCTGCATCTATACCCTTGCTTGAAAGTCTACAAAGCATTTTAGTTATCAGTTCCTGTCTTCTAACTTCATGCTTCGAGGGGCAATCTGTTACACATCAAAATTACTCACTTCAATAGTGTCGCAAGTGTCATCATTACAAGTGTCACAAGTGTCGCATTTTTCTCACGAATGTCGCAAATGTCAGAGAAGCATACTACCATGATTCCTATGTCATGCCTATAACGACCTGAGAAAGACACTTGAAACACCTCAAACATTTGATTTGGAAGAGAAGAAATGAGTCAGCAGGCTTACAAACCTTTTTCCATTTGAAAGCACCTCAAAAACTGAGCTTTTGAAGGAGAGTGCTCCCCTATACCTCTTCTGGGAGCGTTGGCGCTCCCCCTTACACTGTCTGGGAGCGTTATAAATCTCCTTTGGCCCTTTTGAGGGAGAGCTGGTGTCTTTAGGAGTACTGGTGCCCCCCCTAAGCCTACTGGGGAGTGTTATAGCGCTCTGATGGCCCTTTTGAGGGAGCGCTACCTATTCTAGGCAACAGTTGAGTTGTTGAGATGAATGGGGGAAGGATATTTTCATTCTTGGAAGACAGTTGGATTCGAATCCCTAGTCCAGCCATGATCTTAGGGTAGATTCTCAACTGAAGGAGGAAAATACTCAACTTTCCCAAGGATATCTCAAGTGGTTAAAGCCTCTCCAAGGCTATATAAGCAAACTTTCTAATGGTAAAATGGGACTGGAAAAGAGAATCACACCAAACTTATGATCTCATAAGTGGTGCTGGAACAGAGATATTTTGGAAGAAAGAGACCTATGATCTCATAGGGATCAATTGGTGAATCTATCATCATTCGGATCGTGGATCTTTTGAGCAAGGGTTAGACAAGGAGGACTTGATGAAGCTGCTGCAATTCATCTATGGCTGTAAGCAATGTTTTGTCCTCATTAATATAATTTGCTTGGCCTGTTTCTTTCTAATTCGTGTTCAATCTCACATGAATTTGTCTCTTTAGTAGATAGATCTATTTCGGACTAATCTTAATAGAGTAGGAAGTGGTCGTACTTTGTTTGTCTACAAGGATTATTGAAGAGCGAAAGATTGGAGCTCAACTTGGAGCGTGCAGGGACAAAGACCAGTAAAAGGTACTTCTTTTCTCTTTCCTCCTCACACACTAGTCCACCTAGATCTAAAAGGAAGTCATTGACCATGATAAGCACTTTCTGTCTTAGAGTTAAGAGTCTATCTCTTTGAGGAGATCTACTTGTCCACAGGGAGATTTTCCTTCAACAGGATGTACCAATTCTGGGTATACTGGAGGAGGGAGTTTTGTGTGGGCCAGGAAGGGTTTCAGAGGGTTTCAATACACCCTTGTCTTTCTCGTTGTCTTCTTTACTGGAAGTCGACTCTCTGGGTGGTGATAGGGGTTTTGGGGGCATCTCAACCGGGGATGTTGTTAAAGGTATCGAGGGTAAGGTTCTTGAGAAAAGAGGGGTAAATCCTTCAAGGGAATCACAGAGGTCTGAGTGGCATCTAAAGGGATAGAAAGGAGCGGAGGGATGTATCACTTCGTCCACAAAACCCATCTGGTGTGCTCGCGATAGGACTTGTTCTGAGAGGCTTGTTTTTGGGGGGGATATATACATGGACATGGTGGTATATTTCTTAGAACTAGTGGTGGTTGGTCGGGTAAGGGGAAAGAATTTGGGTATGGATTTTCTAAAGGAGTGGTTAAAGGATATTGCTAAGATGCCACTCATTAGCTTACTAACATGGGGTTGGTTTTATTTTGTTTTATCCTCCACAGAGGATGTTAAATGAGTTTTATTGAAGGTATGGAGCATGGCCGATATGCCCATTATACTTAAGATATGGACTCCTACTTTTGATGTAAAGAAGGAAATAATTGATGAAAAACCAATTTGGGTGAGGCTTCCAGGTCTTCCAATGCAGTTCTAGAACCCTAATCGTTTTGTTACAATTGGTAATATATTGGGGAGTTACATAGATGTGGATATGAATTTCTAAGAAACTGGTCATATGATAGTGGCTCGGATATTGGTAAGGATAAATTTGAGCCCGGGTCTACTATAGGAGCTAACTATAGAGTCGGAAGTTGGAACTTTTGTTCAGATTCCAGATTATGAAGGGATTCATTTTCGGTGCCACAGATGTCATGTATACGGTCATGGAATTGATGAGTGTTCTTTTCCTTTCAAAGGGAAAGTTCATAAAAACAAAGGTTCGATGTCACCTACTTCTCCCTCGAGGATGCCTTTGGAGGAGCAATTGGACGTTGGTGAGAAAAAGGGGGGGATGAGGAAACCTTATGCTGGAAAGGACTCAAAGGGTTCTCTTCCAATCAACTTAGTATGTTGTAAAGCTCCAATTATTGTTGTTGGGCTAAAGCTTTCACCTCCTTTGGTGGCCAATCTTCGTCGGGAGCAGGATTTTTTAGGTAAGTCTTTATTGGGTGTCTCACTATATGCACCTTCTTCTTTTATGAATGTGGGGTCTATTGTTGAGGTTCGAGATAGTGTGGGTACTCACTTATCGAGTGGTGGGAAGGGTTTCTCTGTGGAAAGTTTGGAATCTCTTTCATTCCCTTTGATCTCCAATGGGTTGGTTTATTCTTCTTCTTTGGTCACACCTTCTATGGGATTATGGGGGGTGGGGGGCTCTTCGTTACTTAAAGATTTTCCTTTTCCTAGTCATTTGTCTTTGCAAGAGGTAGGTTTCGTGCATCTTGGTCTTCCCTCATGAAATACCTCCACTTCTCCCTCAGCTGAGGTACCCACTACCTCTCTCTTCTCTCATATTTCCGCCCCCTCAGCTTCTACAGACTCATCCTCGGAAGAAAGCAAGGTTCTTTACCACCTTAGAAGGAGGTCGGTGGTTAAGGGATATCTACTGGCAGTTGATGTCCTGGCTTCGGATGGATGAGGTCTGGGTTCCTTTCCTTGGACTACTATTGCAGGTAGAGGAAGGGGTTGGAAATCACACCTCCTCTTGGCACAAGATCGGGCAAGGATTGATTTGGCATCGGGTTGACAATCTTTAATTGAATGGGCGCTTAGAGAAAAACAAACCCATGGGATAGTTACCTCATGAGAGTCTTGTCTTTTAACTATCGGAGGTTGGCAAACCCATCTAAAATATCGTCTTTATGAAGGTTAGTGGAGTTGAATTCACCGTATGTTATTCTGTTACAAGAAACATTAGGGGCTAGTGATTCAGTGGTTAAGGTTCTTGAGTCATTGTTTTTTTTTGTTTTTTTGACAAAAGCGAGTAATGGAGTTTATATTATAAAAACAACGGCCATCCACTGGCTCAGTTACATAGGATACTTGAACTACAATACTAGACTTAGAAGCCTTGCATGGATACTACAGACTGTCAATACATAAGGTTGAACTATCATACATAGGACTCTAAATTCATGCTTAGATTCCTTGCGTGGCTATTACAAAATGCCAATCCGTAGAGTTATTTGCAACCCGTGGCTAGCCTTGGAGCGGCTTCCTAATTACTTTGAGCCTTCCTTCTTGGACTGGTCCCTTTCCAGCTTCCATTCCTTGTTCATTTGTTCCATCTGTTGCTCCAAACTACTGACCCTTTCTTCAAGTTCTTTCTTTGGGTCTTTCAGTTCCTTCCTCAGCTTCCACAATTCTTCAGACATGCCGAATTTTGTATATGTTATGTCTTTCTCCAGCATTTCCATGCGCCTCCCTGCTTCACTTTCCATGTTCTGAAGGAAATCATCCAGATTGATCAGCTGGTTGCGTAGTTTCTGCACGTTTCCTTCCAATTCTGTTATTCTTTCCTCCAACGTAGGCTTGTTCCTAGAGCTTGACGCCATCAAGTTTGCCTCTGCTAGGTCTCTATTTCTTCTCCAAATCTCCCTACCTCTGCACTATCTACCCATGCTCGGCTTCCTTTCAGTGTGACTACTACTCCTGATCTGTTCCTCTCCTTCCCTGCGTTTTGAGTTTAAGAGTGCATCCTCAGCTTCCCTACCCCACTCGATTCGCTGGATCTACAGTATGGGCAAATACCTGCGTTCAACGACCAAATGATGTCGTCCTCCATAAAACCTGAGGATCATGCTTACTAACTGAGGCAAATTCGTCCTTGTGCATGTGCTATCATATTTGTCCCTTTTTCCCACTTGCTCAACCATTCCACCTTGGACGAGCACGGGATTTCCCAGTCGGCCGAAACCCCGTTGAGAAGCATGTGACCTTTTTCCAACCGGGCTCCCAAGTTGGCCTCTTCATCTACTCTAGCATTGTTTCCCCAGAGGACATGGTGCAACTGAAAAGTTTGAAACTGTCCCATCAGAAGCTGGATTTTGTCCAAGGTGTGCTAGAGTTTAGCATTTGTGAATCTGGTGCGCTAGATTAAGGCTTTGATTATAATCCTTGAATCCCTTAGAACGAGCAAGTCACGAACGTTGAGGATTAAGGATTGAGTGAGACCTTGCCAGAGGGCAATAGCTTTTGCTCTGTTGTTGGTTTCAAATCCCATTCCCCAGGCAAAACTAAGGTAAGTAATTTCAGTGGGGCTTACTAAGACACCTCCTCTGCCTGCCACCCCCGGGTTCCCCTTGGAGGCTCCATCAAAGGAAAGAATATGGGAAGTCTTCATTCTCTTCCACTCTTCCAGCTCATGCTTCCCCATCCTAAGTTCCTAAATTTGAGTGGGGGGGTTTAGGGGACTTGGTTGCTGAAGATTTTGAAGGCCAAGATGCCCCAACCAACATTCTTCTTTCCTTTCTAACGGTTTCGAGTTTGATTCCTTGTTGAAGTGGGGGGAACTTTCACTGAAGAGAGCCTTAATCAATGTGGCTACCTGAGTCAGGCTCCTCTTTGCTTCTCTAAATAACCAGTTGTTTCTTTCAATCCATATCTTTCAAAGGAAAAACTTTGGAAATGTTTTCCAGAGGGCTAAGAGATGTCCTTGACTGGATGTCTGGAAAGGGCAGAGAGACTGCCAATTCGTAAGAAGTGCGTGTGTTTCCTGAGGTAGAATTGGAGCTAGGTCCCCCAGTCCAAGAGCTAGCTTCCAAACCTACATGGCATAGGATCAGCCTAGCAGAAGATGATTAATAGTCTCCTCTTCCTGGTAGCAGAGGGGGCATCTAGAGGGCCCTTCCCATCCTCTTCTTTTAAGGTTTTCCCTTGAGAGGACTCCCCTGTGTTCTAGTGTCCAGATAAACATGTCTATCTTCGGAATTGACTTCATTGTCCAGACGGCTTTCCAGATTGCAGGGTCTGGAGGAACATGGGGGATTGAAGCTATATGGAGATACCCTACAACAGTAGTGTACGGGCCAGCGTGATGGCCCCAACCTTTCTTGTCTTTTTTCCTTTTCTGTAATGGGGATTTCCCTTGCAGCCAACTCTTTAATATCTTCCATTCTTCTTCAAGGTCTGGAGGAAGGTTAGTAATTCTCCAGCATAACCAGGAGTGATTCTCATCATTTCCCCAACTTGATATATCCCAAAGACTGTGTAAATTTTGTAGTTGCATTCAGTCTTTGAGCCACCTCAGGCCTTTCTTTGTTGACAAAGGTGGTTCTCCCAGGACTGAGTCTTCCCAAATGTTGATTTCTTTTCTATTTCCTGGTAGCCAGGTGATTTGAGAATTAAAGTGGTGCAGAGCTTTCTGGCAAAGGGACAAAATCGGAGAGCCTTTCCCCACTTTTGTTGGCCTTTCTAGGCATCTTTTCCTTAGCCCACGATAGTACTTCTTCCAAAGGTCTATTTTGCTCTAAGTGGGCTTCCATGTGATTATGTTCCATAAAATCTTTGCACCTAGGGCTAAATTTTGGATTTGAAGGTCTTTGAATTGGAGGCCCCCTTCTAGATAGGGCTTGGATATTTTCCTCCAACTTATAAGGTGCAGTTTCCTTCCAGTCTGCTTCCCCCCCTCCCAAAGGAAACTTCTGATCAACGCTTCTACTTTTTGAATGATGGAGCTAGGGGCCAGTAGGAGAGAGCTTTGATAGATAGGAATGCTGGCCAGTACGGCTTTGATAAGAACCACTTTACTCACCAGATTCAGCCAATTGGTTCCCTAGGAGTTAATTATGTTTTTGAGCTTTTCTATCAACTGATTCCAGTGCGAGGCTTTTGGGCTAGATTTGAATATCGTGACTCCCATATATTTGAATTCATCCCAACTGGTGCAACCTTCCATTCCCAGAACTCTTGATATCTCTAGCATTTCCCTTCGGGTGATGTTCCAACCATAGATTCTACTCTTGGTCATGTTGATAAGACTTCCTGAGATTTCTGTGTAGATATCTAATTCCTTTTTGAAATTTTTAGTTGTCGCTGTACTCACCCCTCCGAGGAGTAGCGTGTCATCTGAAAATTGGGCGTGGTTGATATCCTTTACCCCAGTGGAAATTCGTAGACCAGATAGATTGAGATGCGATTGACCATAGTCGAGTTGGAAGCTAAGGACAGAGGCTTGGATAGCATAAAGCAGGGGGGAGAGGGGGCAACCTTGCCTAAGGCCTCTGGAGGCTTGGAAGAACTTAGTGTATCTCCCATTTACCAGTGGGGCTATCCAAGGGGAGGCGATACAGGATTTAATCCAGTTTATGAAGGGAGAGGCAAATCCCAACTTCCCCATCACTTGAAACAGAAAATTATGTCTGACCCTGTCAAAAGAATTTGCTAGATCTAGCTTGATTATCATACCTTTGTCTTTCCGTCGGATACTTTAATGTAGTGCCTCTTGAACAAGGATGATGTTGTCCATTATATGCCTGCCTTTAACGAACCCTTCTTGATTTTCTGGGATAATAGTGGGGAGAATATTTTTTATTCTATTGGCTATGATTTCGGTGAGGATTTTGTAGCTGGTGTTGCAGAGGGAGATAGGTCAAAACCTGTCAAAACTGGTTGCCCCTTTTTCTTTCGAAATTAGCACCGGGAAGGACAAGTTTGTTCCACCTCCTATTTTGACGTAGGACTGGGATTTCTTGATTAGCTTGGTGAGGTCAGACTTGATGGTGTCCCAGTTATGTTGGTAGAATCTGGCTGTAAAACCATCTGGGCCATGGGCTTTATCTGGCTGCATTTGATCTAAGGCATCTTTTATTTCTTGTTGATCTACTTCCTTGGTTAGCTTATTGTTGAAATTTTCCTGAATGCAGGTCAGGATCAGAGCCAAGGGATAATAAGTAGGGTCGGTGACAACATTCTGCATCTCTGTATACAGGAATTCAAAGGTGTGAACGGTTGCTTCTTTGATACCTTCAAAATCCGTAATGGTCTGGTCATGGGTATGGATTTCCATTACATTCTTGAACTGCTTTCAGGCCTTCGCTTTCTTGTGGAAGAAGCTCATGTTTTTATCCCCAGCTTCTAGCCAGAGGCACCTAGAATTTTGTTGCTAGTACTTTTCTTCTTCTCTGCATGGTTGGTGCCAGTTCTTTTGCAATTTAGCCTCTTGTTGTAGGTTTTCTTGGGAGGGTTCAAGGTCCTCCATTCCTAGCTGGTGGATTTCAAGTTGTCTTCGCACTTCTTGATGGACAGAGATCGAACTTGAGAGGGATTTTGCCCAGTACTTTAGTGCTGCCTTTAGTCTTCTTAGATTTTCTTCCCAAACAAAAAAGGGAGAGCCTTTCACAGATCCATTCTAGATTTTGGTGACCAAGGCTTGGTAGCTAGGTTCCTGGATCCATTTTGGGTTGAATCTGAAGGGGATCAAGCCTAGATTGTTATCCAAGGAGATGTCCAGGGCGATTAGCTTATGGTTTGACACACTGTGTGGGAGGATGGAAGAGGTTAGTGTGAGGCCCATTAGCATAAATGTTCTTTGAGAAAGGAACCTGTCTAGCCTAGCTGCAATGTGCCCCAGTCCCACCCTCTTATTGGACCATGTGTACTTCCCTTTAGCTTTCTTTATATCCTCCAGTTCCCAGGCAGACATTGTATCCTCTACCCATTCCCTTGTTAGGTCTCAAACAATTGAACCTCCTTTTTTCTTAATCGCTGCGAGGGTCAGATTCAGATCCCCCCAAGGATGATATTTTCTAGCTCGCTTCGGTGCAGGAAGTCCTTTAAGGTCTCCCAAAAAATTTTCTTTTCCTCCAGGAGAATAGGCACATAGAGATTGAAAAGGCTTACCTATCGCCCCATTCCAAGATGGAGAAGACTGGTGAAGATCCAGTGTCTACATGTTTCATACTTGATGAGATTGTACTTCTTTGAGTTCCAGAGTGTGCCCAAACCTCCCGAGGAGCCTCTTGCGCTTTTTGCAGTTCCTTTGCTGGTATTCCAATGAGCTTTTGCTTTTCTAAGGAAGTCTTGTCCTTCCAGCTTAGTTTCTTGGATCAAAAGGATTTTAGTGTTTGAAGATCTGATGATGTCTTTGAGCTCCTCTTCCTTAGTCTTACTGTCGAAACCCCTACAATTCCAAGAGGTTAGTTTCATTGATTACCTGAGGGGGAGATGTGGGCTCCTTGGGGGGGGCTAGATTTTTCTCAGGTCTGTCTGACACTGATCAGTTGTCTGATGGTTGGCTGTGACCCATTCAGGACATCTTTGTAGGTCTCCTTTTCTCTTTCAGCTTTCTTTGTTTTCCTGCCTCTACTTGGTTTTTTTGGTGTGACATTGGTGTCACTATCTTCCTCATTGTTATTGTTTGAGGATACCTCGCCTTCCTCCACTTCTAGATATTTACTGGATTCTTTTGAGTTTTGACCTTGCTCCTTTGCCCTTTCTTGCAATGGAGCTTCTCTGGTTTCTTGGATGGGGATTCCTTGTTCCGAGTCCACTGTTGGGATTTGCTGAGGGACTACCTCTGCTGCTTCTTTTATCTTCTCTGGGTCGGTCTCCATCCCTCTATGTCCTGTTTCTGCATTGTTTCCTTACTCATTTAGTTGTGTCTGGACCACCTTTTCAGGTCTTGGACCCTTTGCCTTTGAGGAGGGTCTCCCTCTTCTTGGTTGTTTCCAGCCTTCGTTTATGTCTTTGTCCTTGTTAAGATCTTTAGGATAGTTCCTCTGAAAGTGGCCATATTCGTGACACCCCCTACATTTGAACGGGAGTTGCTCGTAGTCGAATTTCTGGTAATGCTGCCAGTCTCCAACCTTTAACTTGATTGCCTCTGGGAGGCCTACCTCTAGGTTTAATTCAACACAAATGTGGGCGCAGGAATATTGATCCTTTGGATCATCCCTATCAATGTAATGTCCGAGTCCATTTTTGATTGCTTGGAGCGATGGGGTGTTCCAACAGTGGATTGGTAGGTTTGGGAGTCTGACCCAAAACGGGACGTCCTTAGGTACTTCCGACTCTAGATCAAAGCTAGGGGACCATCGATTCAGGTAGAGACCTTGGGTTCCCATGAAATATGATCTGTTTCTAAAGATCGGATCCCAATTTGCTTGAGAGATAAATTCAAAGACAAAATATCCCCTTCCCATCGCATAGCATGTTACACTGTTCTGAATTAGTGGACGCCAGTTTCTTTGGATCCAGTTATCTGTGGTCCTGGTGGAGGGCCACAGACCCATGAACTGTCCAACCAATCCATGCTATGATAGGGAAACCGTTACTCGTATTGGCTGGTCCAGGGGTAGGTCAATTTTTGGGATCGAGTCGAGTCGTTTAACAAAGCTAGGTGGAGCAGCAGAGGAAGGATTCTTGCCATGGGCGGCTAGAAGCTTACAAAATGAATTTTTTGTTGAGGGAGGGGCCCGAGGCTCCCCACCTTTGTGGGCGGCCATGGAATCCTAGGCGGCCTCAGCTGGGTAGCCACAGCTCATGCTCTTGAGTGGAGTATCAGGTTCTTGAGTCATTGTTACCGATATGGATGTTTGCATTCGTGGATGTGAGGGGACGTTCAGGAGGTATGGCTACTGCGTGGAATAAAAATACTTGTAACTTCAAAAGTGTTTGGGGTTTTGATTCTAGAATTGGTCTGTCTGTTTTCTCCTCTGCACTAGGGTGAAATGTGACAATTATCAATGTATATGGGCCTTACCAAGATAGAAAACGATATTGGAATTCTTTAGAAGAGTGCTCGTGGTTTAGGGGTAAGGATCTTTTTCGTGGAGGAGATCTTAACTTCTCCTTAGGGGCCTCGGAGGTTTTGGGTCAACGTGCTTCCCCAGACACTTTAACCAATTTTTTTCTTAATTTTTTGGACCAAATTGGGCTGGTGGGTGTTGAACCAAAAAAAATGACCCCTACTTGGTGTAATAGAAGGACTAGGGATGATAGGGTGGCTAAATGTCTGGATAGATTTTTATTGTCATAAGAGGTTCTGCATTCTTTTGATTTGGCTACAATGGGTTTCATATGGTGGGGAATCTGACCATTTTTCGATTATGCTAGAGCTAAGGGATAGAGGCAGGAGGGGTTCGAGCCCTTTTAAATTCTTTGAGGGATGGATCTCAAATCCCTCTTATCAAGAATTAGTAAGGGTTTTGTGGTCTTCAATCACTGATGGGAACCAGGTGCCTGTGGCTGTCCAGTTTGTGGGGAACCTCAAAAGGTTGAAACAAGCAACCATGAGCTAGGCTAGGGAGAAAAATCTCAAGGATGATCAGGATTTGAGAGACATCAAATCAATATTGTCGGAGATCCAAGGAGGGGTAGGGAAAGGGTTTACTAGTCTTGTTGACAAATATTTTCTTTATGGTTTGGAGAAGAGACGTAGGGTTTTACTGGAGGAAAAAGAATCTTTGTGGAGATTAAAGTGTCGTGCAATTTGGATCTCTTATGGTGATGAGAATACTAAATTTTTTCAAGCGTATGCGAAAGGTAGGAAAATGGCTAATACTATCTGGGGTCTAAGGAATAGGGATGGGGAGTTGGTTTCTTCTTTTGAAGGCTTGGCCAAGTTGGGTAATGAACACTTCAATGAGTTATTTAAAGTACAGGAGGGTTCGTCTATTGCGGAAATTGTACAAGTGGCTCGATTATTCCCTTATTTTGTAGAGGAAGAAAATGGGTCCTTAATGGAAACAGTAACTGAAAAATAATTACTGGAAGTTCTTCACTCTTTTCAAAAAGGGAAAAGTCATGGGCCTAATGAGTGTCCTATTGAATTTTATTTGGTTTTTGTTTTCTATTTAATTGGACCCAATGTTCTAAAGGTGGTCGAGGAATCAAGGGTGAATGGTTACATTCATAATCCTATAAAATCTACATTCATTGCACTCATTCCAAAGAGAGATAATCCCTCCTCTTTTGAATATTTCCATCCTATTTTTTTATGTAACTTTCTTTATAAGATTATCTCAAAGGTAATCAGTAGAAGGTTGAAGGTTATTTTGTCCAAACACATTTCAAGTGAACATTTTGGGTTTCTGGAAGGAAGGCAAATCCATGAGGCCATTGGTGTAGCTCAAGAAGGTCTTCACAGTATAAAAACGAAGAATCTCAGGGGGGCTGTGGTAAAAATTGATCTATCCAAAGATTATGACTGGGTAAACTGGTTGTATTTAAGAATTCTTATGATACATCTTGGTTTTGGCTTGGATTTTACCAATTGGTTGATGGGGTGTATGACATCGGTATATTTGTCCATACTCATCAATGGTTCAACCTCTTCTTTCTTCCAAGCGGAAAGAGGAATGCATCAAGGCTGTCTTCTGTCACCCTTACTTTTTCTCCTAGTGGCGGAAAGGCTTAGTCATTTTCTGGCGGGGGAAAAGAATGTTTGGATATTCACAGGTATCAAATCTCCAATGGGTTGTACATCACACACTTACTCTTTGTTGACGATATCCTATTTTTTTGTGATGGTATGAAGCGAGAAGCTGGAATTTTAATGGAGGGGCTCACTCTTTCTAAAAAAACAACTGGTATGTTGATAAATGAACAAAAATCTAGTATACTCTTTTGTTTGGTCGAGGCAAAATTCATACAACTTTTTTTGGCTCAGCTCCCTTTCTAGATTCAGGGGTTGGACGAGGGGCTGAAATATCTTGGTTTTCACTTAAAACCCAATGATTACCGGAAGACTAACTGGTTGTGGCTTTTAGATAAATTGGAAAAAAAATTAAAGGGTTGGAGCTATAAATGGTTGCCCAGGGATGGGAGATTAGTTCTGATCAAGTCGTTACTGGAGGTTGTCCCATTATATTGGATGTCAATCTCTTGGATTCCAAAGGGTATTCTAGAAAAAGCTAGAAAACTTTATTTCTCTTATCTATGGAGGGGAAATAAGGAGAAACGAGTTATGACTTGGGTTCGATGGGAGAGAATTGCAAAACCAAAATCTCTCGGGGGCTGGGTTCTAAAGAATATTTTCTTTTTTTCTAAAGCACTAGCAGAAAAATGTGCGTGGAGATTGATAACCAAAAATAATTTATGGACCAAAGTAGTCATCTAGAAATATGTGGCTCCTCTATCCTTACTAGAGTGGCTCGGGAATCCAGGACTAAGTGCGACGAGGATCTATGTTATGTGGAAGGCAGTTCTTAAAGATTTTGAGGTGGTGGGGAATGGTTTAGCTTGGAGAGTTGGGTATGGAAACTTGATTAGGATTGGTCTGGACCCCTGGGTGGGTAATTATAGAGAGCACATACTCACTACAGATTTATGCTCCAAGTTGGATCAAGGGGGATATTTCTACCTGGCACAGGTCAGGGACCCTTTTGCCACAAATATTTGGAGCCAAGGCTGGAAAAACGGGAGAATGTTGGGATTATAGGGGGTAGACTTATTACTTTGGGACAGGTATACCCGTTCTCATAGGAGAGTGAATATATGTCTGACAGATCGAGATGATGAAATCCTTTGGGATGGGGACCCAGGAGGGGTATATACCCCAAGGTAGGTTATGTTTAGTTGTGTATTGATTAGTTGTAGTAAGAAGTTAAGTGGTGGTGGAGAAAACTCTGGAAACAAAGGTGCCCAGCTAAGGGGAAATTTCTGGTGTGGTCTATTCTAGAGAATAAAATTCCAACGTGGGATAACCTGTAGAAGCGACAATTCAATGGTCTAAGTTGGTGTTCAGTTTGTAAAGAACCAGAGGAGAACATTGACCATGTTTTTATGTGATGTCCTTTTACCATTTCAATGTGGGCAGAAGAAAACAAATTGTTCATTTCCCTTGGTGGTTGGCAAGGTGTATCCTTTGAGGAGGCCTTGAAGGCTTGGCTTATGCCGAGGACACCTCAGGAAAACAAGTCCTTTCCCTTCATTGTTGCATGGGGGACCTGGATGTCTCGTAATTCCTTGATTTTTGGGGATGAGATCTAGTTTCCCTCTTGGGTGGGTATTAATTTCCTTGGGATCTTTGCATACTTCAAGTCTTTGGGTAGGGTGGGTGTTGGTAATACTCAGGTGATACAGGAGGAACATATAGACAAGGAGCGGCCATGGGCATACTTTGATGGGGCGGCTTCGGGTGATCAATTACTTTGTGGGGGGGGGGGTTGTTTATACTTATCCATTCATCATTTTTTCCTTCTCAAAGTTGGGTTGGGAACTGATTCAAACAATTTATCTTAGATTATGGAATTAAAACTTTTACTTCTATTTGTTGTGGAAAAGGGATGCAAAACTTTACAGGTTTTTGGGGATTCTTTATTAGTCATCAATTGGGTGAAGAGGGTTCAAATTTGTCACATTTCTCGTCTTATTCCAATAATTGAGGAATTTATGAGGATTATCACTGCTTTTGACTCTATATCTTTCTCTCATATCTACATGCAATGGAACAAAATGGCTGATAGTCTTTCCAAAGAAGCCTCGCAGTTGGAATATGACAGTTGGCATATATCTGAACAATCAGCAGGGGGCGGTTTTGAATACCACGTGCCTTTCCAGGATGGACTTTTGTAGGAGGGCTTCACCTTTTTTTGGAACTGTTAGAAAAAAATATGGGGGTACATGTATATACATAATTGTAATTCTTTACATAAGAATCATGTTTTTCTTTTTATATATGGGTTGTGGGCATGGATGATTTTAGGGGCTAAATTTCGCTCATGGGTTAATTTTCCATGGTTTTTCCAAAAAAAAGATTCACTATTCTAAAAATGATTCGCCCAAAATCTATAGGATAAAATTATTTTACCTTAAAAATCTCCAAAAAATTATACAAACTATATAGAATCCTTAGAAATTTGAATATTGTTACAAAAATATCGCCAAACAGTTATAGTTGGCATATGAAGGATTACTAAGATTCACCAAGGTTTCTACATTTTAAAATAAATTTCCATCCTTAAAATCATCCCTGGTTGTGGGCAACTTTGATTCAGTATGTGGTAAGTGGGAAAAGAGGGTTTTTTGGAGATATGTCAAAATAGTAATTTTTTTGAAACTTCTAGTAATGGAAGTGATTCCATTAAGATAATATATACTTGGCTATCATTTTATAGTCAATATATATCTACAAATGTAATTTTGTACCAAATTAATGAAATTACGAATTTTTCTGTGGAAAAAAAAACATATGGGGTCAACATTTTTAACTATTGATTAAGAAACCACAATAGAGGGGTATCTAAGCCATCAAAACCACTTGAGGATAAATATCCAGTTTTTCTTTAGATACTCATCTTCCACCAATTATATTAACATTTAATAACAAATAAAATAGATATTGTTAAGTTTTCAAATGAATCATCTTCTAGTAATTTATGTATGTTGAATACTTTATAAAGTTGTTAAATACTTTGTAAAGTTTGAGGATAGTGCTATATTTAGAAAATGGCCTTGTGGTCCCCAAAAACATGGGATTCTCTGATGTGAGGAAAATGTGGCAAAAGTAAAGGGAGGTGGAATTTGATAATGCGATGGATTTTGGAGGTGGATACCTAGTTGTGGTAGTGTAATCCATAGATGTTAAAATTAACCCTAGGTGCGTGTAAAAAGAAATCTGAGTAAAGTGAAAGGAATTTGTAAAAGTAATTTCATTGACATTTAAAGAGCCATCCTCTTCATGCAGGTAATCAACGACAATTACACGTGGTCATAATTATTTTGGTCATGACATACTCTCAAACATAACCACATGGTTACATGTGGTCATAATTATTTTGGTCATGACAGTGTCTTAAACATAACCTATTTTGGTCATGACATCTTCTTAAACATAACCACATAGTAGGTACTGAAAAGTAGGGTTGGTTTTTTTTTATTTCTATGCTAAGTTTAGAAGTAAATGTTAAAAGTTAAGTAAGAAACATATTAATTTCTTAGTCCTATTAAGTAAAAGTGAAATGGAGAAGTTGTGTGGTCTCCACCTCATACTCAGTCTTGGTAAATGGAGAAGCTACTGGATTATTTAAGAGTTGTAGGGGATTGCACCAAGGTTTTCCCTTGTCTCCTTTGCTTTTCATTTTAGTTATGGAAGGATTGAGCCTCCTTTTGAAAGAAATCCAAAATGCGGGGAAATTGACAGGTATATATGTATCTAGATCTATAAAAATCTTTCATATTCTATTTGTTGATGATGTGGTAATATTAACAAAGGCTACTATGCAGGAGTGGTGGGAGATTGACAAGATTCTGAAATTTTTCTATTTAACTTCAGGTTTACATATAAATATAGCAAAATCTACTTTTCACTATGCTGGACTAACTGAACAGGATCTTATTGCATACAAATTTGTTTACCCTTTTAATTTCTTATCACTGGATTTAGGTTTTAAATATTTGGGATTTTATCTCAAAGCTGGTGCCCAAAGTCTGAAGACTGGAATTGGATTCTAAAAAAAATTGAAAAGAGAATCAATAACTGGTGCTACATATGGTTGTCTTTAGGAGGGTGTTTAACTTTATTAAAAGCAGTGTTAACAATCCAGTCTGTTTATTGGTTGTCTATGGTTGTTGTCCCTATATTGGTTTTGAACATTTTGAGGAAGCTGATGTATAATTTCCTATGGAAGAGAGACAATGTCTCTCATTATTTGCATCTGTGCAATTGGGAGAAGATCTCAGTCCCAAAGTCTATGGGGGGTTGGGGAATATTTAATATTTTTTATTTCAGCAAATCATTGGCAGCGATTACTCTCTGGAGAGTTCTCATGGGGGAAGGTGTTTGGCATAGGGCCATCATTGATAAGTATCTTGGTAATATGAATGTGAATTCTTGGCTTAGATCAATATCTTTCCAGTAAAGAGGTGTCTCCCAAATATGGGGTGGATTATTAAAGGTGGTATATCTTATATTGCATGGATTAAGCTGGAATCTGGGTTCAAGACACCTGGTGGCACTGGGGAAGGATTAGATTCTGGGGATGGGGGACAACTCCTTTCTATCAACTCAACTACATGAAGCATTAAAAGAAAAGGATATTAAAACACTGGCACAGGCACATAACCCTTCTAATGATCAAAATACTTCCACTTATTGGTCGAACAGTGATGATCTGGGATTGGAGGTCGATTTGGCTTTAGAGTGGGAATTGTATAGAAGTGCACTTATCGACTCAGGAGATATTATCCAGGATAGCATTGATCATTTAATGTGGATAGGTGGAGACAAGTCAGGAGTCCCTTATGCAAAATGCTTTTATTTAAGTATCATTTCCTCCAAATGCCTTTCTAAAGCGGAGAAATGGAGACTGTCTATATGGAATTGGAAGATACAATTAAAAGTAAAGATGTTCATTTGGATGACGATTGAAGAAAAAATCTTACCTAGAATTTTCCGCAGAAAAAAGGATGGGAGGGTCTGGGGCATTGTCCTCTCTACAAAAAAGATTCAGAATCGATCTATCACTTATTCAAGCTATGTCTTTTTTCCATTTCAGTTTGGAAAATCTTAAAACATATTCTAAAACTTGATAGAGAATGGGTCGGTAATAATCTTTCGGAATGCTTGAAGAATTGGTATATGGCAAAGATCTTTCCCACTTCAATTGCATCTCATGTAATCTGGTTTACCTGGCTTGAACATAATAAGGCTATATTTGAAGATTCAATTCCTTCATTGCAATCAGTACTTTACAAGACCCTGTCACTATAGTCTAATTTCAGTAGCCATATTAAGCCACGACTTCTGAGATCAATTATGATAAATCATCTTCAGAATTCAGCGCTTGCATGGTTTGATGGAGAAAAACAAAGGACAACATTGGGAGTGGAGCAGGAGGCGTCATAAAGATCCATGAGACTAAAGTTTATAGATGGACTTATAATTGTGGTAAAGGAACAAATACGAGGGCAGAGATTTTGGGAGCATGGGTCACAATTATGCTAGTAGAACATTTGGAGATCCCATGTATCCATATTATGGGTGATTCAAAATTTGTTATTGATTGGCTCAGAGACAAAGGGAGACTTTTGGTTAGCTCCATAGAAGGATGGAAGAAAAGAATTAAATTACTTATCCAGAATTTTCATTCTATTAGTTTCCAACACATTTATAGAGATTTTAACACTGATGCAGATATTCTCTCAAAGCAAGCATTGAACGAACCTGAAGGAAAGGTAACCTATTACCGATGGGAAAATGGAGATGAAGGCCTGAGGAGACATATCAAGATTTATTAATATATTTGCTAATGTGTACTAGCAGATATGGGATAATGAACCTTTGTTGTATAAGGGCATATCTTTGTTTTTGTATCAGTTTTTGTTTACCAATTTTCAGTTTTTAGATGATGTGGGTTTAGTAAAGAGACTTCGAGATATTATATTTTTAAAATTCTCCTCGTATTTGTAATGTATTGTGCTGTCATAGCTAGATTTTGAGGAACTGCAGAATCCTGTATATGAACCGAAAGATGTAAAAAAATTATATCACTAATATAATTGAGCAAATTTTTTCCCTGTAAAAAGTAAACAAGTTAAGTAATGATAAATGTATGCATTCATAAATGTAAGGAAGTTAATATTAGCAATTTTATCCATTGATTTAAAGACGATGCGAAAATATTTCCATCTTCAATTCTTACCCATAAGATTAATGTTTTTAATCAAAAGAGTGTTTAATCCACGGATTGTCAATAAGGGGATGTTTATCGACGTAATTATAATATTTTTCAATTTAAAAATATACGATGGAATTTGAAATTTTCATATCTCTCTTTAGTTTTTTTTTTCATAATCTTCATAATTATTTTATAGAAAGTGTTTTACAAAGTGGGATTTGAATTTTAGTAGAGGAGGATAACAACTTTCCTCTTAATCATTTCAATTACACCTAATTGACAAAAATTCATATCATTTGTGGGACATTTTAGTTTAAACATTACCTTTCATTTAATATTTAAATCTCAATGTTACATGTCAAAATAATAATTGTTATATATAGAGAGAGAGAGATTATATATATATATATATATATATATATATATATATATATATATATATATATATATATATATATATAAACTGGGTCATTTGTATTATAAAAAATGGTTGTAGCATAGCTAACATCACTTGTCAGTGGTTAAATTTCTATGTGGAGGGGGTCCATTTTCCCACAAACAAGGGGGTGTCATATACCAATTTGGTGTATGGCTTGGTCGTGACCTTAAAATTAGATTACTACTACTACTACTATTTATTTTTTTAGTAAAAGGAGAGCAGATCTTGTTATATTTTATCATAAACAAAAAGAAACATATGTCCTTAGGCTGCCAACTGTTCCGCCAAATTAGCGGAAACTAGAACAATTGGCAGCCTTGGATAACCATGTCCAAAAGAGGAAAACCGCCATCTTCCCTGCTCGGAGGAAACCAAGACAGGTGGCAGCCTATAGTCTGAGCATTGTCCATGAAAACTGAAACTAAAATTAAACTGAACAGTAAAGAGTTTGAGATGACTGAACTCCTAACCAGATCCTGGGCATCTAACCATAACCAGAAGGAAATCCTAGCCAAGCAATTACCCGTTGAGGTCTTCATTGTCGAGGTCTTCATTGTGAAGTCCATTCTGAGCTGGCAGGGCATAGAGTCTCGCACAGGTTGGACATCTTTTCTTTGTTGGAGCATTGGATAAAGCCTCGTAAAGCATGTTTATGCGTTGGCTCATGAGTGTGCCATGGTAGACCTGGTCTGCCATCTGGCATCTCAATTCGAAAACCAAGTCAAGTTGTTCCGGGTGGAAGAAGGGCGGAGGGACACACCACTGATCCGATGTTATCATAATAGGAGGTGGCGCAAGGACCTCGCCACCCTCCTTCGACGTGACACCCCCTTGACTCACTTGTAGCAACTCGCAGTCCCTCCTTTGCTCCATCCTGGTGGTCCGCTCCCGTGCTCCGCTCCTCTTCTTCGTCCTCTGCTCTCGTCCCTGTGCTCCTGGGGTCATATTCTTGCTCTGAGTCTTTGAAAGGAAAGTAACCTTCCAAGATTATGTCATCCTGAGAGGCCATTTGGAGGCACTCCTCCAGGAGCTACTCCTCAATGTAGCAGATATGGAATTCCTCCATTCATGACTCCATTATGTCAGTACTATGGTGATCCATTGTAATTGCCTGATTTTCTTCCTCAGGGAAGCTAGTTGGAGGCTGCCAATTCTCTGGAACTATGAAGAGCATAGACTCTAGAGGGAGATGTATGGGATCCTCCAGGATGACCTCCTTCACAAATGTTGCTGGAGGTGACCAGTCCATCCTTTCACTGCCATCCCTGTAAGCAATCTGATCTCTCTGAGTGTGAGCAATTGAGAGCACCCTCTCGAGCCTCTGTAGTTGTTTCTATCTTGCAGCCAGGTTGTACCAGACAGGGTCGCAACGTGGCTTTCCTTGCTCCTGAGGCATCGAGAGGATGATGTTAATGGCGAAGTTGCGGGAGGTGTAGAAATGGCCGCTCCCAAGATTAAGACTGCTAGCCTGGTGCAGGCCGATACCGAAATGAATAAATATTATCCAGAGCTAGATGATAACTAGGAGGTGTGACGGGATGGCTGCCATTATCGCCTCCCTAGCATTGATTTTCTTGGTCGTCAGGTTGTTCATGCGAGGGAGAAGCCCATGGCTCTTGGCTGGAAGTTATGGTTGTCTCCCATTCTTAATGACGAGGGGATGGGAGCCGACCATCCTTACTTATGGCCTGGCTTGGCCTGGTGTGACGTGGCACTTGAGTGATGCATGTCACCCCATCGGGGGTACTACTACTACTACTACTATTATTAGTTTCTTCATGGTTCAAATTATTTGCACATATTAAAAACACAATATAAGTTTACTAATAGCTTCTGGCATATCCTATAAACGATGTTCAAGACACCGATAACTTTAAAAAACATAAGATAAAAAAAGGTATGGTGACTTATGGCCTCTTCCAGGATTGTAGCAGTATGTATTAAAGTCTCTTGTTCTCCAATTTTCGCATCTTCTATCAATTGAATCATTGTATCCTCATCCTTGTATTTCCCTTGTCTTGACAACCACCGATTAGATGCCACTGATTGTGCATATTTATTTAAACTCTCCACCATTTTTTTAAGAAATTGCACTCTACCTCAAGAATGACCAACTATTATTGAACTTGTGCCAAGGTGCTAATAACCTCTACGATTTGTAAGATACATCAATGTTCATATTCATGAAATTTGGACATAAGAGTGAGAATGTATGCTCTATTTCTCTGAACCATTTCTCTATGCATCCTTAAAATCCTCCCAAGTTCTTATAAATCAAGGTGATCCATGATGTATGGTCCATCTTTGTTTGCAGAAAAGAGAGTTGTCACTTAACGATGCAACAAACCCACAAGATTGGTTCAAAATAGAATTGATGAGGTTCAACATATCACTCAAGGAAACTTCATGTATGATACACCTTTGTTTGTAGAAAAGAGAGTTGCCACTTAATGATGCAACAAACCCACAAGCTTGGTTCAAAATAGAATTGATGAGGTTCAACATAGCACTCAAGGAAACTTCATGTATGATACACTTTGTTTCTAGAAAATAAAGTTGTCACTTAACGATGCAACAAACCCACAAGATTGGTTCGAAATAGAATTGATGAGGTTCAACATAGCACTCAAGGAAACTTCCCATATTATCATACATGCATGACTTAGATAAACAACATTTGCAACCTATCAGTGGAATAAAAATATTTGTGCTCCCTACACCCCTCCCCTAATACTCAAAGATAATTTCACACTCCCAATAACACAAAATATTTATTGTATCAATAACCATCACTTGTTTACAAACCAAATTCATCAAACAAAAGGCAAATTAGGTAATAACATTACCAATTATCGACCTGGGGACCAAGACTAGTTTATGGCAGTACCCAATTGAACATAGTTGCCCACAACCAAAGAGCAGAGACCAAAGCTTTGTACTTATGGTATATATACCCAAGACACCCTTCCTCAAATATTCAAATTAAAAACCAAAATGCCCAAAACCATAGATAACTATTTTCTAATTTCCATCTCTTGTGCATTGTCCAAACTCAGTAAAGGAACAAAAAAGATACAATGGAAAATACACGGCATTACATAGAGATTTTTCCCCTGGCAACCCAAACCAGGAAAACCAACATATTCTATATTCATCCACATCATACATTGTTTACAATAAAATATACATATAGGATCTAGCGGCATCCAAAACCCTAATCCAATGACTTGGATTATTTAACAACCATAATTCCTTAACCGAAAATAGAAAACCATCAGCAAAAATCCATGTGCCGAAAGACCACCCAACAATGGACACGAAAATCGAGGCGACATGAAAAACGAGGCAAAAAAGGCAACATATATAGTCATCACACTCTATAAATAGATGGTGGATTGACTATGATTGAGAAATACATAGTGCACGTCTTGTTGGTCCCTGAATCCTTCGCTTTAAAATATTTTCTCTAGTCAATATTTTATCGTGCACCAATGTCCAACAAAAGATATTTACTATGGGAAAATCATTTGAATGTCAAATTTGTTTCCATATTTTTGAATGCTAAGGAAGAGGATAAGTTTGAATATGAACATGGTATCATCCTTTAACATTGTAATCCATCGATCCCCACCCTCTACAATTCAAAGTTGTGATAATCAAGGGCGAAGATCCTTTGAGAGTGTCAAAGAAAGAAAAGGGATAATGGAAGAAGATGTGCTAGGGGATCTCCAGTGTAACATCCCATCTAGTGACCTGTGCTTTTTTACCATTCAGAGATATCATATAAGGTTTTCGAATTTTATATGTCCATACAATTCTTCAAAGGTAACAACTCAACTTACCTTTCAAGCAATCGATTTCCCATAACATTTTCTACCCATATGTGAACTTATTTTCCACTACCATGATTCCATGTTAACTTGTCGTGAATAACTGGAGCAAACTATTTAATGAGTTTCCAAATTGACGAGCCTTTCATATTATCTATATATCCATTTATGTTCTAGAGTCGATTAACAAAAAATTACTTTTTGTACAATACACTCTTCCACCACTCATAGTTACATGTTATCAATCTCTAAATTGTTTTTGCACTCTGGGATAAGATTCATAATGGAAGGATCCCTTATCCCTAATCCACCATACTCTTGAGTTTCTTTGAAAATATTCCAATTTTCTAAGTGAAATTTCTTGGTATTTTTCGTAAACCCCTGCCAAAGAAATCTCCTTATTTCCTAGGCCACCTAATTCATTATTCCCATTGGATCCAACATTGTTGAACATTGAAAAATGGGCTTGGTTGATAACACTGAATTTATAAGAACCATTCTTTCGACTGGATTTAACCATTATGATCCCCAATGTTGAAAATTCATTATTATTTTCTTAATACACTTTGCCAAGAATGAATTGTTGGATTTGTCAAGCATATTGACATTCCTAGATATTTAAAGGAAGTATGTGTTTCTTGGTGAGGAAACATGAATATCCCATAAATTACTTGAAGAAATTGTTGGCTAATGTTCCATCCATAAATTTGACTTTTTTTTTTTATTTTACCCTTCGAAGAGTCTACGAACATGCCAAGAATCCTTTTGAATCTCCTTGCAATTATAACAGATGTCCCTCCTAAAAAGAAAAGTATCATATGCAAATTGCAAATTATTTATATTATTTGCTCCTCTTACAATCCTAATTCCAAGGAAATTACCAGATCTTCTTTTAGCTTCCAATTTTTTACTCAAGGACTTAGCCATTAAGATATAAAAAAATAGAGATAAGGGACAACCTTTCCAGAGACATCTACTCCCCTTGAAAATTCTTTTGGCCTACCATTAACTAATGGGGTTATCCAAGAATTCAAAATACATGATGACACCCACCGAATAAAACATGAACACAAACAAAATTTAAGAAGGACATCGAAAAGAAAGGAATTCCAAATTCTGTCGAAAGCATTTGCCATGTATGTTTTTATAATCATACTTTTGTCCTTATTGGCTCGACTAGTGTGAATAGCTTCTTGTACTAATATGATATTGTCCACAATCCTTTGATCTATGTTCCTTTTCCATTTTATCCTGTAACAAATTCATTTGTTCCTTCCAGGGGAAATTTTAAGGATGGAAATTTATCTCAGAATGTAGAAACCTTGGCAAATCTTACTAGTCTTTAATATGCAAACTATAAAATGTTTGGCAATAGTTTTGTAAAAATATTCAAATTTCTAAGGATTTTATATATTTTCTATAAAATTTGGGTTATTTTTAAGGTAAAATAATTTTATTCTATAGAATTTGGGCAAATCACTTTTATAAAAAACGCAAATTGGAAAATATTTTTTTTTTGAAAAAACATGGAAAATTAGTCCATGGGCGATATATAGCCCCCAAAATTGCCCTTGGCTCCTTCAACTCCTTTTCTTCTTGATTCAGGAAAAAATAGTTGTTCTTGGTCCATTCCTTTAATGTTGTCTTGACTGATTTAATCTTATGTTCCCATATATATATAGTGAATCCTATTATCCATTTGTTCAATTCACGGGAGATTATGTCCACAACTTCTTGATTTTGCATCCATAATGGATAAAAATTAAACGAAATTGGCCCATAAATTGGAGTTTCTTCAATATGAAACACTATATGTTGATGATCTGAAGCCGCCCCAAAATCTTGGATGTGATAGAATGATTAGTTAAGAGAAAATTGCTTTGGATATGAAAGCGATCTAGACAAGCAACTATATATCATAGGCCTATCCTCCTATTCGACCACGTGAATATGCCTCTAATTGGTTTAATGTCAACCATATCCCAAATGGATATTAATCCCTCCATCTTCTATTTGAAGGGGTCCCTTACAACACTTCCCCCTCTTTTTTTTCTATGATTTAACATGACATTAAAATCTCCAACAACTAAGTTGTTTTGGGAGTAATAAAAATCTTTAAGATTGATGCACGACTCCCAACATTTCTCTCTTTTTTAATATATTTCATTTTCATGTAGACATTTACAATATTAATTTTCAACCTTGTCTATTGATGAGTGAAACTTGTTAAAATCCGATGTTATTCTTGATGAAAGAAATCAAGTTGAAAATGAGTCTATTACAAATAGTAGAAAATCCTGCAAATGCACCTCAGGAGCTAACTGCTACTACTTTGCTAATTTTCCATTGTGCTTTGCATAATCATATTGCTTCTTTTTCCTCTAATTTTGTCTCATGGACAAGGAGGATACATGGTTTTTCTTGTTTGATGAGATCTCTTAGTGAATATGATTTTGTCCTACTACCCATACCTCTACAATTCCAAGAGACAATGTGCATTACTTATCTGTATTTTTTAGTCCCTCCCCATGGGTTGGGTGTGAAGCTCCAAGGTTCTTTGGGATTCTCAGTCCATATCCAAGAGATATCTCTATAGTTGATTGCGTACCTAGTTCTTTTTATTTGTTATCTATTTCTTCTCACTTTTCCATGGTGGGATTTCTTCCCTCTTTATTTGACTACTAGTCCTCAAACCCTACTTCTTATTTTATTTCCTCCCCAACCTATTTCTATGCCTTATTTTGTGTTACCATACCTAAAGAAAACTATGCTTGATTAGGCCTTTGATCATTTTCTTCTAGATACTCTGAAACTTTTCCTTCCTCATTTGGGAATAATCCTATCTCTTCTAGAATATATATTTGAGGGGATGAGAATGTAGAAGCTTTTTGAAATGCTACCAAAACTTCTAAATATGTCAAGGGTTTATTTTGAGCCAAAACTTCATACATGTTTGATGTAGCTTCTAACTCTTTCTGGTGGGATGCATCATTGTCTTGGGTTCCACTGTATGGGTCTGGTCTTGATTGGATCCTAGAGGTTTCGATGGCCCATGGGGCACCATACTTTCTTTAGGGCTAGCCAAATGTGCAACATGTTTAACAACCTTCTTCCTTTTGTCTATTTGCCATTGTTCTTCCTTTTCTTACTCAGAATGTTGGACTTGTTAATTTTTTTTGCAATATTTGGAAAAATTACCATATTTATGGCACATTTTGCTCTTGAAAGATAACTACTCATAATTGAATGTTTGTAAATGACTCTAGTTGTTTAGTGTAAGGAGAATTGCTTCTGGAAGCCCCTTTTTAGGTCAACTTCTACACATATTCCGACACTAGCAAACATATGGTCTTTTGGTTCAACTTTCTCTATATCATCAATCTATTGAATTCTCAATACGTCTCATATTATCTTCATTCCTACAATGTAGTGGGAGGTGGGGTAAACGAACCGAGACATGAACAACTATAGGAATGTCTTGATCAAGGTTAAAATCAGGAATCCAACTATTCAAATACATGTTGTTGGTTCCAAAGAAGTACAACTCGCTCCTAAATATTAAGTCTCCATCCTCCTTATTTTCAAACAAAAAGGCATGAAACCCTCATCCACAAAAGTAATGGGTCAACTTCTTGTTGATAAAAAACAAAGATTTATTAATGTTGAGAGATTAAAAAAAATAAAATGATATAAAAAATTATTAAATAAACATTAAACTTCATATTATTCTTTAATTCTTTTATCCCATACAAAATGAACCTACAAATTCAAAATAAATCAATAATTAAAATATATGTCATTCAAATTGATGATTAAGAGGTATATCATTTACATAAAGTACTCAAAATACTTGGACTGTATTCCATGATCACTAATAAATAATGAATATCAATACATCGAGGATAATAATAAAAACATTTACATCATATCATTCATTAATAATTTTACACTAAATTTAAAGAGTTATATTACAATTTTGGATAGAGCATAAATGTAAAATCTAAAAAGTTAACAACTAATCCGTTAAAAAGTTTGGTGATGTGAACCTAGTGAATAGATTTTAGACGTAAATTTGAATTCCCTATTTTCTTAAAATAAAATATACCTGGAGAAAATTATATTAAATTTGTCTTCTTTACTCTATTTTGGAGTTGCCATCTTATTTTTAATAAAAATAAATAAAGATAAAAAAATAAGAAATAAAAATTGAATAAGTGAAAATACAATATTTTATGATATCTTTCTAGAGTATATATTACAACATACAACATATATAAATATGGAGCACAATTTCAATATAAATAGTAGAGATGAGTTATATAATAATATCAGAGCA
>ML786780.1:18649-30543 GCA_009831015.1 Picea engelmannii | reverse complement strand
AATGTTATGAGAAACTATGAACAAGACTTCTGAATAGAAGCTTAGTATCTCTTTCATATTCAGCTCTCTAGTTCATTTCATTAGAAGAAACTAAGTCCATTTCTAAGCTCATATATTTTGAGTGTGCATCAAAGTCTTACAAAATTCGGGTTGATAATTAATGTACTCTGATTTACACCAATAGATTGGAGCCCAACAAGCGCATCAGACAACACCTGTGTATGGATCGGCCTAGATTACCTAAATCTCTCTTTAGATAAATTGATTGGTCGCTTGACTGTTATAGTGCCATCGAGAACATCACTCGGGAAGATACTCTCTAATACCTAGGTAGTCGGGTAGTACGGCTAAGGGCATGGTCTAGCCTCCTTAGTTAATTCCCTGAGATATTGGGCCAAGTACTACTGTTGGACCCCACACATATATCAAAGAGCTATAGCACAAGGAAAACCCTTGTTTGTAGAACCCTTGAACACCTAACCCTTGGGGATAGAAACATAAACAAATTAAAATAGACAAGATCTATTGTCGTGCAACTATGTTCGGGTTGCCACATCACTACACATTTCTTCCTGGTTAAGCATTTGGGCATTTCATCACTGGAGTATTCTTCAGACCGGAGTATAACTCTGCAGGTGTAAAAAAAAAAAAAAAGTCTGGAAATTTTTGCACCATTATTTGAAACCCCACCTGCTCCATTTCAGTTCCCTCGTCATCATGGACCATATCCGTAGCCAAGACTTGGAAGCTCACTTCAATACCTTGCAATCTAATTTCACTGAAACCCAACAAGAAGTGAAACAACTCAGTGCCAATGTTATCGCCATCAATACAACCATGCAATTGTCACACCCACACTACAACAACTTAGATTTTTCCTCTTTTCCTTCGAGGAACAAAATCCTCGAGACTTCTATGGGGCCTAGCACTGACCCTCTCCTTCCTTAAAGTTCCCCAAACGACCACCAGTTGGCCTTACCACAAGTGCCTTTCGCAACTCGCGAGTCGAGAATCGGCTCCCCTTTCTCCAAACACCGATACCCGAGATGCTATGCGGGTATGGATCCCTCCTCACTAGCGCCTGCTACCTGTAACCGTGGGCTAGGCCAAATACTAGTACTACTCGCAACCTCGCCAGTTGAGGTGTTGAGTTCTCATGCTCCTCTTTCATGAATCCCCGAGACACGAGAAGTCAATGTCGTGTGGACTCTGCCAAAGCGATGCGCACACGCCACTTGTAAACCCCGCTATACTATGCTCGCGAGCTGTGTTGTCGCTGCCCATCGCATGAGACCTCGGCTCTCAGCATTTCACGGCCTTAGCGATCAAGGTGCAGCTTCTTCATCCTGTGAAACCCTGAGCCACGATAAGTCAACAGTGGTTTGACTCTTCCCCAGGGTGACACATGTCCACCACCAGTTACCCGCTTCCTAGGATAAAAACTAGCGCTACTCACACCTCGTGACTTCGCGGGTTGGAGTGTTGAGCCCTCATGATCCTCCTTCATGAGTTCCTGAGATACGATAAGTCAACCATGTGGTCCCCACTTATGGATGGGTCACGTGCTTGCATGAGCCCTCGACGTTCGACTCTTCGCAACTTCCACAATCGAAAGGAAACTCCCTCAAGTTCTGAACCCCTGATAGGCGATAACTACGAAAGTTCTGATCCCATGGTCCTCCCATTCCCTGGATCCAACGGCCGTGATTACGTCGTGATCTCACGAATCACAAGTTCATACAGTCCTACCCTTGGCTACTCCAAGTCGCGAGTCAGCGAAATGCTACTCTCCTGCCCATACAAAGGCTAAGATCGACGGTCATTAGGGCTCTGTCAGATCCTTGGATCTACGGTCCTGGGTCTCATTGCTACTTGCGAAGGCTGAAAGGGGTGAGGTGTTAACGTCTGCGCTCCTTCTCTAGATCCATCGGTTTTGACATATCTGGGGTATTCCTGAAAGGATTTCGATTGTTCGTTTACCAAATGATAGGGTATTCCCTCTTCCTATAATTGGGCTCGCTATCCCTTCTGAGCTTGAATCACGAATTTCAACTTCTCGGGGCTTCAAGCTCCCACGACTCCGAGACCTTAGAGAACTATCCTTCCTTGCATAAGGTTTCCAGACTTAACCATTTATACAAAAACCATCGGTGACATATAAACATACATATGCATCCATTATCTTCAGTTAAAATACCAGGCAATCATTCTACACAGGAATTATTATGGGCATACAAATACAAGCATGCATTCATGATATTTAGTTCAAAATACAAGGCATAGAACACTTATCAAATCTACCAGGTGTGATGCAACTGCTGAGAGGGGTGCTCGTTTCCACCCAACCATAGGCTCAGTGACTCCAAACGGATTTACCACTAGCCACCCCCGAGCTAGACCATGATGCTTTGAGGTTCAGTCTCCTATTACCAGCTCGACAGATAATCAAGGACGAAGGTTACTCTCCTTCTCCTGATACAGGAAAACAATCCAGGACGAAGGTTACTCTCCTTCTCCTGATATAGGAAAACAATCCAGGATGAAGGTTACTCTCCTTCTCCTGATATTCAGAACTCCCTGCGTTTCCAGGGTTTCTCCAGTCTCTTTCGCGATCCCATCGCGCGCACTGCTCTCTTCCCTACCACATTTCCTCTCTTGCCAATTTCTATCTGCAAGGTTGCGTGTGGCGCGAATTTTGTTGTTCATGGTCAGGTCTGAGGGTTGTTATGGATGGGCGATTCACCCCCATCCCCTCATTAACTCTTGAGGAGCCTCCCCACCTACCAATCTGACGGGAAATCCATTTCAAGATCAGAGAGCTGCTTTGGATTGTGAACAAGTAATAACCAGTACAGTACTGGCTCGATGGAAGTTAACACAACCATTCTAGGTCCCTTCCACCACCTCTCATTAGCCATCGTGGTCTCTTTTTAGCACATCCCTCTCCCAGCAGTCATGCAACACATATTCATAACATAATTTACATTCATCAACCTTTTATACAAAGGTCCATCAAGTCAAACATTCACATCTTTGAGTTTGCCATAGTTCTTGGCCAATATAGTTATTTTTACAGACTGGGGGAAACGGGGTGTTACAATTCCCTCCCCCTTAAAGGAACATCATCCTCAATGTTCGTATCTATCAGTATGACGTGTATATGAAAAAGTAAACAAAATCGAATATGCATGTTTCATGGCATCTTCCATTTCCCATGTAGCCTAATCTGGGCCAAAATGTTTCCACTACACCTTGACCTGTGCAATGGTTCGGTTCCTGAGTGGGGTTTCCTTTCTGTCCAGTATGCAGTGAGGTTCTGGCAGGAATTCTCTCTCTGGTTCCACCTGGATCACAAACCAGTCAATTATATGATTAGAATCATGTACATATCTCTTCAATAATGAAACATGGAAAACATTATGCGCTTTTACTGTGGGAGGAAGTGCTAGCCTATAGGCTATAGGTCCCACTCTATCTAGAACTTCGAAGGGTCCACAATACCGAGGGGCCAACTTGGCACAAGCTCCCATCCTCGGGGAACTCTTCCTGGGTCTAACTCTGAGATATACGTGGTCTCCCATCTTGAATTCTCTCGGAGTTCTCTTTCGGTCGGCATAAATTTTCTGTCTATTCTGAGGGACCTTTAGATTCCGTTTTATCTAATTCACTTGTTGTTCCATTTCTTTCAACATGTTGGGTCCAATAGTAAATCTGTTCACGGGATTACTCCAACTAAATGGATTATTGCACGGTCTACCATAGAGGACTTCGAAAGGGCTCATCTTCAGGGATTCTTGGTAGCCATTGTTGTAGGCGAATTCCACCAACGGCAGGTAATCTTCCCATTTTTGGGGTTGATGCATTACATGCATCCTTAGCATGTCTTCTAATATTTGGTTCACCCTTTCTGCTACCCATCAGTTTGAGGATGATAGGTTGTGCTAAATAGTAATTTGGTCTCCAGACCAGCCATCAAGGATTTCCAAAAGTTGGAAGTAAATTTCATGTCTTTGTCAAACATGATCTCCTTAGGCATACCATGTAGTCTGAATATCTCCTTCATGAATACGTTGGTGATATCGATTGCCTTGCAAGTCGATTTGACGGGGATAAAATGGGCAGACTTGCTCAATTTATCCACCACTACCATGATGGCATCATTCTGTTTGGTCGATGTTGGTAATCCGGTGATGAAGACCATGGAAACGATTTCCCACTTCCATTCTGGGATTGGTAGAGGTTGTAATAATCCTGCTAGGTGTCAGTGTTCTTCTTTAACCTGTTGGCATTCTATGCATTTAGCTAAGTACTCAACTATGTCTTTCTTCAATCCAGGCCAATAGAATTGTTTCCTGGTGGCTGTGATCATCTTCTGGTATCCGGGATGACCAATATAGGGTCTTTTATGTAGTTCATCCATTATGAACTTCTTCAAGTCATCACATTCTAGAATATACAATCTATTTTTGTAAGTTAGCAGACCTCCATCTATCATCTGGTAGCCTTCATATTTTATTCCTGTGGGTTCTTGCTCTAGATACGAGGTCACGGTCTGGAAGAATGTGTCTACCTCTTGTGCATTCCTGACTCTTTCCTTGACATTCGTCTTGCAAGCGCTCATTGCTGCCAGATGAATTGTTTTCATACTTCTGCTAAGGGCATCAACCACCTTATTTTCCTTTCCCTTGATATGTTTGATTTCAAAATCAAACTCACTAAGAAGGGCCATCCACCTAGCTTGTCTAGCATTGAGTTTTGGTTGGTCAAATAGATATCGCAATCCACAGTGGTCTGTCATAAGTACAAATTTTCTTCCCATGAGGTAATGCCTCCACATTTTTAAGGCGTGCACTATGGCAGCCAGTTCTAGATCATGGGTCACATAGTTGACTTTGTGTTCATTCAATTTTTGGGATTCATAGCAGACTACACTTCCTCCTTGCATAAGAACTCCTCCGAGCCCTTCCTTGCATGCATCTGTGCACACGAGGAAGTCAGCTTCGGGATCGGTGATCTTCAACATGGGTGCGTGGGTCAGTGAATGTTTTAGGAATTGAAATATTTCTTCACATTCTTGTGTCCACGTGAATTTAGCTCCCTTCTTCTTGAGGGCAGTGATTGGGCAACCAATCTAGGAGAATCCTTTTATAAATCTCCTATAGTATCCTGCTAAGCCCATAAAGGATCTGATATCTGAAACATCCTTTGGAGTAGGCCATTCCATGATGGACCTGGTCTTCTCAGGGTCTACTACTACTCTTTCTTCAGATATGACATGACCCAAGTAATGTATTTGCTTCTGGAAAAAGTCGCACTTGCTAAATTTGGCATAGAGATGATGTTCTCTTAACACTTGAAGCACGAGTCTAAGATGTTCCTCATGTTCTTCTCTATTTTTGGAGTAAATTAATATATCGTCAATAAAAACCAGTACAAATTTGTCTAGGAATTTGCTGAGCACATTGTTCATCAAGCACATAAAAGTGGCAGGGGCATTGGTTAATCCGAATGGTACTACCACAAATTCATAGTGCCATATCTCATCCTGAAGGCAGTTTTGTGGATGTCTTCACCCTTGATTCGGACTTGATCGTATCCAGATCTCAAGTCAATCTTTGAGAAGATGGAAGCACCTCCCAACTGATCGAATGGGTCATCGAGCCTGGGTAAGGGGTACTTGTTCTTTATGGTTACCTTGTTTAGTTGTCTATAATCTATACATAGTCGGAGGGTACCATCTTTCTTCTTTACAAACAGAACTAGTGCTCCCCATGGAGACACGCTGGGCCGGATATAGCCTTTGTCCATCATTTCTTTTAGTTGTAATTTAAGCTCAACTAGCTCGGGTGTGATCATCCTGTAGGGTGTCCTAGACACTGGCACCGCTCCTGGTGCAAGTTCTATTGAGAAGTCAATGTCCCTTCTCAGAGGTAGACTCGGTACCTCTTTCGGAAATACATCTCTATATTCTCTTAGTGTGGGGTGGTCTTTGAGGCTGGGTTTGTCATCTTCAGCCGATTCCAACACCTGTATCGCATAAAGTAGACATCCCTTTCTGCAATACTTCCTCATTTGAAGGGCTGATATTCATCTCACCGAGACAGGTTTTTGGATCCCTCGAAGGGTTATCCTTCTTCCCTATTCACCTACACACTCTAAAGTTTTATGGTAACAGTCCAATCTGGCTTTATATGTGGCTAGCCAGTCCATTCCCATCAACAGGTCATATGATCCTAGGGGTAGTATGTTAAGGGTTGCTTAGGTGGGGAATTCACCCATAGTGAATTGGCACACTGGTATGACCTCCACTACCTTTCTTTTAGTGCCAGTGGCTAACTGTACCATCCATGGCTTGGTGTGTTTATGTGGCTATAATTTACACTTATCAATAGCCTTAGGAGCTATATAATGCAAATTTGAACTAGGGACAATTAGAATAGACACTAGATGGTTGGTGATCGTACCTTCCATCTCCACCACTAAAGCTTGGTGGACAGTTTCTTTATTATCCAAGGATGCATAAATTTGCGGCACACTCCTGGCCATGTCATTGACGGTGGTAGCTTCTTGAACGTTGTAAATTCTTCGACT
Organism: Picea engelmannii; assembly: GCA_009831015.1. Classification (NCBI taxonomy): domain Eukaryota; kingdom Viridiplantae; phylum Streptophyta; class Pinopsida; order Pinales; family Pinaceae; genus Picea; species Picea engelmannii. The sequence continues at coordinate 23,952 of ML786780.1, read as the reverse complement.
ATTTTGTTGTCGGTGTGGGCAGTCCCTCAGTAGATGTTCTTCTCCACAACCCCAACATTTCAAGGGTTCTCTCTTTGGGTTATCAATCTTTCCTGGAGTAGATCTAGAAGTTTTATTTCCGCTCTGGGAGAGGAAATTCTGATGGTGTACACTTCGGATAGGAAGCTCATCCTTGAGTCCTTTTTATAGTTTTTAAATCTTGGGGATTTAAACCCCTTTTTTTGAAATCCCAAACTATTCTTCTACTTCCAGTTTTCGCGAGGTTATGTCCGATGCCCCAACTGTTCGTAACAATATCTTTCCTTTCGAATAGTGTCTTCTAGGGTCTTTGGCTCGTCAAACTCAATCCTGTTCTGATAGTCCTTCGGTAGTCCGTTGATGAATCATTGCACCTTTGCCTTCTCTGCTTTTATATAGGGTACGTACCTCAACAATTCAAGGAATCTGCTGACATATTCCTCTATGGTGCGTTGCCCCAGTTTGAGTTCATAGAATTCTTTAGCCTTTTCGTCGAAATACTTTTCCGACATATACTTATTTTTGAAGTATTTCTCAAACCGTTCCCAAGATAGGTCCTCATCGTGAATCCCTTTTACATTATTAAGGTCTTCCCACCAAATGGAAGCCTTTCCATTCAAGTTGAAAGTGGCTACTCGGGCCTTCAAGTTTTCTGAGAAGTCATGGACTCTAAAATACTTCTTTAGTCCAAGCAGTCAGGCCTCCGCTTCCTCCCCTTTCTTTATTTCACCATCAAAAGAGGGTGGTTTGGCCTTCCTGAATTCTTTGAGATTGTGAATCTTGGAATGCTTTCGCTTCTTTCGTTTTCTTCGGGAATAAGAACTAGTTCTGCTACTAGAAGATCCCTCCAAGTCACCAGTTTCCTTTCCAGAGGAATCGTCCAACGCTTGTCCCTTATATCTGGGGTGGACCTTTCTTGAGGTGCTCTTCCCAGTGTGGCCACTTGAAAGACCACGTTTCTGTATCCCAGGTGTACTTCGACTTTTCTTTGTCTATCGTCGTTCCACATGACTGGTGTCAAGTTCATGTTGTAATTGTCTTTGTATGTCGGATAAACTTTGTAGCAAGACTGCATTAATTTATGTCTGCTTCTCTTTCTCTTTTATCAACCTCTCATTTTCGGCCTTGCAGCTCTGTAGTTTGACCATGAGGCTTCTCAAAGTCTAAGCTAGATTGGGAGGGGTCTCTACTGCGGTTGATCGTTCGCTTGTTGTGCAAGAAAAATGCATATTGTTAGTCAACATTATATTCATTCACAATCAGTGCATAATTCATATTTTTCAAATGCACACACAGTAGGAATTTTCATTCTTAACTTCATCTTTTGCTAAAGGGGTTAAAATAGAGGGTTACTCCTTTTAAGAGTACTTCAAATGGAGTTTCTGCGCAACTCGTTCGTGAGCCCAAGCAGGCCAAGTGTTTTAACCATGCTCTGATACCAATTTGTCACACCCCCACTACAACAACTTAGATTTTTTGTCTTTTCCTTCGAGGAACAAAATCCTCGAGACTTCTATGGGGCCTAGCGCTGACTCTCTCCTTCCTTAAAGTTCCCCAAACGACCACAAGCTGGCCTTAGTGCAAACACCTTTCGCAACTCACGAGTCGGGAATCAAGACCCTCGGCTCCCCTTTCTCCAAACATCGATACACGAGATGCTATGTGGGTATGGCTCCCTCCTCACTAGCGCCTGCTACCTGTAACCGTGGGCTAGGCCAAACACTAGTACTACTCGCAAATTCGCTAGTTGAGGTGTTGAGTTATTGTGCTCCTCTTTCGCGAATCCCCGAGATGCGAGAAGTCAATGTCGTGTGGACTCTGCCAAAGAGACGCACACATGCCACTTGTCAACCCCACTATACTATGCTCACGAGTTGTGTCGTCGCTGCCCGTCGCACGAGACCTCGACTCTCGGCATTTCATGGCCTTAGCGATCAAGGTGCAGCTTCTTCATCCTACGAAACCCTGAGCCACGATAAGTCAACAATGGGTTGACTCTTCCCCAGGGTGACATGTGTCCACCACCGGTTATCCGCTTCCTAGGCTAAAAACTAGCACTACTCACACCTCACGACTTCGCGGGTTGGAGTGTTGATCCCTCATGCTCCTCCTTCGCGAGTTCCCGAGATACGATAAGTCAACCCTGCGGTCCCCACTTAAGGATGGGTCACGTCCTTGCACGAGCCCTCGACGTTTGGCTCTTCACGACTTCCACAATCGAAAGGAAACTCCTTCAAGTTTTGAACCACTAATAGGCGATAACTATGAAAGTTCTGATCCCATGGTCCTCCCGTGCCCTGGATCCAACGACCAAGATTATGTTGCGATCTCACGAATCGCGAGTTCATGCAGTCCTACCCTTGACTACTCCAAGTCGCGAGTCAGTGAAATGCTACTCTCTTGCCCATACAAAGGCTAAGATCGACGGTCATTAGGGCTCCATCAGATCCTTGGATCTATGGTCCTGGGTCTCATTACTACTTGCGAAGGCTGAAAGGGGCGAGGTGTTAACGCCTACGCTCCTTCTCTAGATCCATCGGTTTTGAAATATCCGGGGTATTCCCGAGAGGATTTCGACCGTTCATTTACCAAATGATAGGGTATTCCCTCTTCCTATAATTGGGCTCGCTATCCCTTCTGAGCTTGAATCACGAATTTCAACTTCTCGGGGCTTCAAGCTCCCACGACTCCGAGACCTTAGAGAACTATCCTTCCTTGCATAAGGTTTCCAGAATTAACCATTTATATAGAAACCATCGGTGACATATAAACATACACATACATCCATTATCTCCAGTTAAAATACCAGGCAATCATTCTACACAGGAATTATTATGGGAATACAAATACAAGCATGCATTCATGATATTTAGTTCAGAATACAAGGCATAGAACACTTATCAAATATACCAAGCGTGATGCAACTGCTAAGAGGGGTGCTCGTTTCCACCCAACCATAGGCTCAGTGACTCCAAACGGATTTACCACTAGCCAACCCTGAGCTAGACCACAATGCTTTGAGGTTCAGTCTCCTATTACCAGCTCGACAAAAAATCAAGGATGAAGGTTACTCTCCTTCTCCTGATACAGGAAAACAATCCAGGATGAAGGTTACTCTCCTTCTCCTAATATTTAGAACTCCCTGATTTCCAGGGTTTCTCCAATCTCTTTCGTGATCCTGTCGTGTGCACTGCTCTCTTCCCTACCACATTTCCTCTCTTGCCAATTTCTGTCTGCAAGGTTGCATGTGGCATGAATTCCACCATCCGTGGTCAGGTCTGAGGGTTGTTACGGATGGGTAGTTCACCCCCATCCCCTCATTAACTCTTGAGGAGCCTCCCCACCTACCAATCTGATGGGAAATCCATTCCAGGATCAGAGAGCTGCTTTGGTTTGTGAACAAGTAATAACCAGTATAGTATTGGCTCGGTGGAAGTTAACGCAACCATTCCAGGTCCCTTCCACCACCTCTCATTAGCCATCGTGGTCTGTTTTTAGCACATCCCTCTCCCAGCAATCATGCAACACATATTCATAACATAATTTACATTCATTGACCTTTTATACAAAGTTCCATCAAGTCAAACATTCACATCTTTGAGTTTGCCATAGTTCTTGGCCATTATAGTTATTTTTACAGACTGGGGAAAACAGGGTGTTACAACAGTCCTCAATGGAGGAAATCAAACAAGACCTGACTACCCAGCTTGAATCTTCCATTTCAATGCTTTGCACCAAGCTACATATCCCTACAGATAACCCTTTATCTGACCCACCTCCACATACTGAAGCTGAAAATTCCTCTCATTCCCATAACTTTCAGCACCATCACTTTCAATGTGACCTACGCCTTCCATGGGTGGATGTGACCAAATTTGATGGCTCGGATCCCACTGGTTGGATAACCCAAATGGACCATTATTTCTCTTTATACGACATTACAGATGACTTGGACAAACTCTGGTATGGTGTTCTCCATCTAGATCAAGAACGTTGGCAATGGTGGCAATGGAGGAAAACTTCTCGTCAACGGTATATTGCTTGGACACACTTTGTGGCAGATCTTTACGAATGCTTTAACACCGAAACCAACCATTTGTGTCATTTGAAAAAGTTGAAACAATCAAGAACAATGGAAGACTTTATAGTTTCTTTTGAGCGGCTGGCTTTTCGGATAGAGGGCATGTCTGATACCTTTTTCTGAGAGTGTTTTATCAGTGGCCTCAAGGATGATATTCGGGATCATGTCCTCATGGCTTGGCCTTAGAGTTGGGTGGAGGATACTAAAATATATAAAGAAACACAACAGGTTGTATCTTCTCAAAACCAGAAACCCTCCTTTATCTCTCGCACTAAACCAGTAAATCCCACTACTCCCTTCGCTCCACTAAAGATCCAAAAATTGACCAGGGATGAAATAATTGAACGCCAAATCAAAGGCCTTTGTTATAATTGTGATGACAAATATTTCCTGGGCCACAAGTGTAAGGAACAAAAGCTTGTTATGGCCATCTCAAAGGATATTTCAAAAGAGGATGTTGAAACTCCCCTTGTGTCTGAATCACCTGAAACCACTGACATAACCCCTCCCTCATGTTAAATTTGGCAGCATCGATAGTCATTCTCCAATGAGAAGCCATATGGGCCACCCTGAGGCTAGCCAGGGAGATTTGAAGAATCAACCAATCTTGTGAGGTATTGACAAAAGCTAGGGGGAACGGACAACCTCTGTGAGTCAAACCAAAAGTCAGGACGAACGAGATGCTATGTGAGTCTAATGCAAAATTCAGGGGGAACATACAACCTCTATGAGCATAGACAACCTAGTGAAAAAGTCAGGGGGAATGTACAACCTCTGTGAGCATAGACAAACTAGTGAAAAAGTTAGGGGGAACATACAACCTCTGTGAGCCTAGTCAAACCTTGTGAGCCATGAGCAAAAGTCAAGGCATCTAGAAAAAGTTAGGTTGAATATAAAATTCCTATGAGCTAGAAACAAACGATATTCCTAATATTGCAAATGATGTAATTGTATTGATCTAGTGCATTGGCACGTGTAAACATTATCCACCATGAAGAGAATTTCGAATTTCCTTGTCAAGAGTTGTAACTAAAGTCTTGAGTCTAGTTCTATGTTAGAAATAAAGTGTAATGTTGAGTTGCAACTAAAGTCTTGAGTCTAGTTCTATTTTAGAACTAAAGTGTAATGTTGAGTTGCAACTAAAGTCTTGAGTCTAGTTCTATTTTAGAACTAAAGTGTAATGTTGAGTTGCAACTAAAGTCTT
>ML786779.1:620773-634338 GCA_009831015.1 Picea engelmannii | reverse complement strand
TTTTCATATAGTAATTGTTGTATCCAAAATTGTATGACTTCATTTTAGACTTCCTTCTTCCTGATATCTAGGTTACCTTATAGTTTGAAATGCCATAATTTGTTGTGCATGGAAGCTATATAAATGTTTCCTTGATATATTTTTCAACGACAATAGGAATATAGTCATCAAAGTTTCTTGTTTCGATTATGACCTTCTGTTTATTTCATTCTATGCAATTAAGAGCAGATTATCCTATAAGGTTTGGTGTTTCTTTTGGTTCGTATTGAATGTGTTGTCTACATAATATGCATACACTATGAGAGTGATTGTTGCTAGTAATGTCTATACCTTTGGGGTCATTTTTCTAGAGCTACTGATTGGAAGGCCTCCCAACACTAGTGAAACAAATCTTGCAAAGTGGGTTCATTCAACACTCAGGGGAGAAAACATGGAAACAAATTCTTGACACAAGAATCAGAGACTTTTCCCTCGAAATACAGAATGAGATGATCTCAATGCTGAAAGTATCTCTCAGTTGCACTAGCTCATCTCCAGACACGATACCAAAAATGAGAATTGTAGTGGGGATCCTCCAAATGGTCAGGAAAGTTGCATGAGTGAGGTTTTTCTTCATTTCTCAATATATGAATGAGATTTTATGACCCTACAATTTATGAGTCTGAACAAGATAATATGTTTTATCTTTTTAAGTAGACTTAAATCTATTTCTATTATTACCAATATGATAAGGATTAACATGTATACATACATAGAAGTATGAGGTGGCTAAAATGTTGATTTTGTTACTTAGTTTTTCCATTGAGAAAAATGTACAATTGGGTACTTATGCACCGCAAAGTGCTTATGCTAGATGATCGTAGTCCCTCCAAACTTAACTAACTCTCCATTTAGTTTATGTTTCACTTCTATTGCAATCATAGGACCTGTTGTCGCAAGAGTTAACTCTAGGCTGTAAAAGAGTCAAGACTTAGCACATTTTTAAAAGAAATAAATCTTGTTGATTGATCAGTCATAGGAAGCTTTTAGAACTAGGTCAAAAATAGTCATTCCACTCATTGATAGATCAGAAACGAAAAGGCATGACCTCATTTGTCTAATTCTTTTTAAAATCACGAGGATGGATAGAAGATAGGGGATGAACAAAACTGAAATAAAAAGCCAGGTATCTAGTCTTCCTCTCAATAGAAGAAATAACACTGAAACTTCAAATATCTAAACACAGGTCTTGTCTCACTCATAGAAAGACAGAGGAAAGGCTGTGAACAAATAAAACTTGTAAATGAGGCAAAACGATTAAGGCGCAAGTCTTGTTCTACTCACAACAAAACAGAGGAAAAACTGCACATTAAGGGATGCTTCAAATAGCTACAGCAGAGGTTGTACTAAATTGTAACCATTACAAGCTGAAATAATGAACATAAGGCAGAAGAAGCAGTGATGAAAACTTCAGAAACAATAATACAGGAAGAAAACAGAATTAGATAGTGACAAAGTATAGAATATCTTGGCACTCTGTTCTATATTTGATAAAAAATGCATTACAAACCCAGCCTCTCAAGGCTTCCCGGGCTGTCTCCCTCGTTTTTTCATTTTTTATACATCATTCTTTTAAAAAGAAAAAATGAGACTCTAGGCGTTCCAGGAATCTGAAATGGTTTGCCTTCTTTGGAATTCGCGGCTGCCAGGTGTTCTTCTATTTGGGGCACCTCTCCTTCGAATTCCAGGTGCTGACTGTTCGGTGCTGACATGAATCACTGTTTTCAAACCCTCTGGATAGCTTTCTCTTTACATCTTACTTAACTGCTGCTACAGAAAATACATCTAAGTACCAATCTGGAATTATCGGCATACATTGGCCTCCAATTGTACCAAGCAACAATATTTTGTCAACATTTTTCATACTGGTGTGCACTTGAAGCAATGCCTTATGACCATGCTTCTTAGATAGGGTCGTCATCGTCTTCTAATCGTACCAAGCAACATTGTTTTTTGAGTTGTTCTAATACTGGCATGCCCTCAAGGTGATGACTTATAACCATGTATCGAATTCACTTACATGAAAATGCTATTATAGCCAAACCAGGGCCTTGAACCCCAGTGCAATGATAAATTTCCAATGAGCGTAACATACTGCAAGATGCAATATTTGATAATCCATCATCTGTTATCCTTGTTGACACTAAGGTTATATGAGACAAATTACTGCAGCTGGTAGCAAGAAATCCAAGTCCCTCGTCTCTAGTCTTCCCTGAGAAAAGAGAAAGCACATCATCCAAAATCACTAGCAAATCAAATGGTATCGTCTCAAGCTCTGGTCTCGTAATTTTTCAAGGGCATCAATGGCTGCATTTCCAACCTCAATGCGGAGAGATGGGTATTGCTTGAGTTCCGTTGTCTCACTCACTACTTTATGAGCAAGATCCTTGAGTACATAATGTATCGCATCAACAGTGGCCTCGGCAGGACCTCTGATAGTGCTCAATGAAGTTTCGATCAGATGCTTGTATCCTTGCTCAGGGGCTATCAAATGAGGTTGATAGCCATCCGCCTCTGTAATGCGCTTCCTCACATTTTCCATTGAAAGGTTCTTCTCAAATGATAGCCTTTTAAGAGATGCAGGAAGTTGACTATCAAAGACATTGTAAATTCTATCACCACCTGGACGCACTCCATCAAGGTGCTCTTTGAATATCTGGTCAAAATCCTGACAAATCTCCAAAATCACATACAATTTTCCTCCAGCATCTGCAGCAATTGGCTTTCCAAGACCACTGAACTCTGATTCGATTTTGAGCAAGAGTTTTGTTGATAAGTGACTGAAGGCTTGGGATGCATGACTTAATTACAGTTTCAAGATGCTTTGAAAGAATCTTTGCAAGATGTTCTGATCCCATTTTATGTGATAAATGCTTATAGTCTGGATTACATGAAAAATATTCCCGCTCTCTTCATCTTGCAACAACCATGTCAACACTTTTATTGATATCTACTTGAGAACGATTCACAACACCAACCCAAGGAAACTGCAAACGATATGCTTTTCCTTCCAAAATATACACTGCATTGGTTCCCTTGTCCAAAGCAAATTCTGCATCTGGATAAGAAATCGAGATGACCCCACTCACAATGATCAAAAGTTCCAGGTGTTGATGTTATCGCTGTCATTAGAAGACCTCATTATTGAGCTAAAGCAGGGCATCGTGGATGCGTTTTGTATAATGCTCGTCTCTGAAGCAGTCGTTGCCCCTCTCCCTCGCCTGAATGGTAATGCCACCTGCCATAATATTCATCTCCCGGAGTCGGTTACTGAGCGGCTTCTGACAATGTAGCCTTCCTTCTTGCCGGACGATTCTTAGAAGCATACTTTGCGAAAAAACGCTTGATACCGCCAAATTGGATGCATAGATATGAAAAGAAAATCAACACGACCTAGCCGGAGCACGTGGAGGCTCAACAATGAGTGATGCAATGCAGAAGGCTCTTATAAAGAAATTGTGGTGCGTTCTTGACTTCCCTTCCCATTTATGAATGCAGTAAGAAATCCAGTTTATTTTTGTGGGTGAAATACCATGCCAAAGACAGGATTTTGACATTTCAGACACCGAAACGAGAAATAACAGATGCTCAAGCGTTTTCTCAGTTGAGAGCTGTCTTAATTCGGTCGACTGTACAGGATATGAGGCTGTTGACAGTTGCAACCAACCCTAAAGAGAGCTTGGTTGTTGGCACAGAGTCGACTAAAATCTAGAAATCCACGGTCAATAATGAAGCACTGGAGACTTTCTCATTAATGACATTGTTACCCAACCTCGACTGTGTCCCATCAGAAAAAATAGCAAAACCCAATGGTAAAAGAGCCACGTAATCCGGGTCACCACCGTTCAGAACAACATTCATGGCCACTATATCAACGGGGGCGTAAATAACATAAGAGCCACATGCATCGATGCAGCTCTCCTGGAGAATAAGCATGTTACCCTGGTTCAAATTCAAGTTGTTGACACGCGAAACACAATTTCCAGGATCTTGGCCATTGGCAATATGTGCCATTTCTTGGACTAAACCTCCATTGGATAGAATGTCCCACTCGTTCCTCAAGTTTTCATCTCGTAGGATTTGAAAGACTCGCATAGGAGTTGCAGGAAGCCAGCAGGACGTTGCTGCACTTAAGACAATGCCTGGAGGCCTGCTTGGGTCATCTATGCTCTTGTGAGTCATAACCCGAACATCTTCAGCACTGCTACCAGAAAGAGTTGTCCAAGTGTGTGCATTAGAAGCGCTGACACCAGCACATAAACTATTCGTCATGTGCTCCACTAACTTGAGCATGCTTCTTCTCCCCTCCGAATTCGATATCACTCCAAGGTCTCTTGCAGGTATGTTGCAAGCTAGCATACTCGCCAAATGTTCACACTGCCTTTCCAGAGTTGATAGCCATTGTTTTTGCGCCTAAAGCCATACCACTTCTTACCAACTTATCGTAAATACGATGCACAAAAACACACTTGACCATTGGTTCTGCAAAACACAAGATATAAATCCATTAGCATGCCAACAAGCTCTTTCTCAGTGTAAACCCCAAATTCATTCGAAATTGAAATGGGCTAGAATCCGTATCTTTCCAACGACTGTTATCCACGGTACACTGCTTTTAGTCCATATTGATATTTATAATGTTCCATAAGGTCCAAGCTGCTACACTTCAAAGACTCTTTTACTAGACTTTTGAAGTGACCCCGATATTCCATTTTCTAAGGGAGGCTTTAATTATAACGATTTTGATGGTATGTCAGGGTTTTTGTTGAATGTACGGAGTATTTTGGCATGTTGAAAAATTGAAATAGAATTGCAGAATGTTGGTTCGATAATCATTTCCAACAGATTGCAAAGATCCTTGCCTTCTTCTCCCATGCCTTGGGCAGCACAGTCAATTTAATATCTGTTACAACATTGAATCCAACTAGGGATGGTACTTTCTCGTAAAGTGCTAAGAACAGTAGACCAGGTGGCCTTCATCCATATCAAATCCTGAATGTTGTCACTTTACTTGCATCTTTGCGGAACAAAACTGCTTATTCATCCATTCGGCTATGGAGTCATAATGCTTTAAAACAAAACCATACTGGATTCAAAACTAAACTGGAAAGCATATCGAAAACCATCGATGTAATCTAATGCTTGAAGTCAAGCTTATTTATATACATCACCTACTCTAACTACTGAAAAATTTTCACTGAATCAAATGATACGAAAATGCCAATGAAGCCAATCCAATAATTGCCTACTTATTTCAAACTTTCTCACACTTTCTTTGAGCAGGCTGAAAAAGAAAACCGACAACTCCCATCTGACCTGTTGGTGATCATGGATTTGCAAACCTTTCATCAATTCTTGTGACCAAACATTCATGACACAACATATTCCTCCATTAAATGAATCCAAAAGATTAACAAAAGGGTCTTGGAAAAATATATCGTCCTGAGGTTTTAAAACATCCAGGACTACTCCATGTTCCGATCTATGATGTTCAGGATCATTAAATATGGCAACCATATCTTTTTCATGAATCAAAGCAGAGTCTAAAATCTGATCTTCTGGCAGGAAATCGTCATAAACAGGTTCACTAACTTGCTGTAAAGTTCCATGGAATAGATGATTGTCACCATTTAAAAATAGATTTACATTTTCAGAGATGGAAGAAATTTGACACTCATATCTGGGAGTGTGTGAAAGCTGTAAATCTGTATGAGTAGGGGCTGCAACAGAGTTGTGCAGGGGCAGACCCTTATCTTCTTTTGTTAAAGAAGAAGGTGGTCTCTGTATTTCCTGAATGAAACAACAATCATTCCTTTCTATCTCCTGTGCAGGTTGACCGTGATGCCGAATATCTTATTCTTGAATAAGTTCACAAGATCCAACATCTTTATGAGCCAATTCTTCCGTATACTTCTCATCTTCATCAACTTGAGAAATTTATGTTTTTTCTTCCTCCTCCTCAAGAGGACTCATATCACAACAATCTTCGAAAAGGATTTCGGCAGGATATATCCTCTTACAATGTTGATGAAAAAGAGTGTGAAAGCATCTCAATGAAGGAATACTGGAATGGGGTAAATATTTATACCAGAGTCTAGCATCTTTTTCCAATGAAAACATAAACAATTTCATGAGGACATCTTCATGATGTACATTTAATTCCTCCATGAGCTTGTGGAATTCAAACAAATGTTGACCAGGATTGTCGTCCTCATCTTCTCCAAATTTAGGAAGGATATAACCCCAAATTTTAATGTCTGGAACAGTGTTTGGAAAGCCATAAACATTTGCAAAGTCCAAAGGAGCAAACCTTGCAGCAATTCGAGCAGCGAACGAGTTCGACATTTGAGACCAGTGGAGTCGCCAACAAAATCATGTAGAGTCTACGAACCAAGGAGTCGCCAGGTGAATGATCACAACCAATTGAATGCCTATCTCTTGTTCACCATCAAGGGATAGATCTGAACTTTGTCGTACCCCAGGGAAGATAACTTCATCCTCCATCCCCGGCAACGGTGCCAGAAAATGTTGTCGCAAGAGTTAAATCTAGGCTGTAAAAAAGTCAAGCCTTAGCACATTTTTAAAAGAAATAAATCTTGTTGATTGATCAGTCATAGGAAGCTTTTAGAACTAGGTTGAAAATAGTCATTCCACTCATTTATAGATCAGAAACGAAAAGGCATGACCTCATTTGTCTAATTCTTTTTAAAATCATGAGGATGGATAGAAGATAGGGGATGAACAAAACTGAAAGAAAAAGTCACGTATCTAGTCTTCCTCTCAATAGAATAAATAACACTGAAACTTCAAATATCTGAACAGAGGTCTTGTCTCACTCATAGAAAGACAGAGGAAAGGCTGCGAACAAATAAAACTTGTAAATGAGGCAAAGTGATTAAGGCGCAGGTCTTGTTCTACTCACGAAGAAACAAAGAAAAAACTGCACATTAAGGGATGCTTCAAATAGCTACAGCAGAGGTTGTATTGAATTGTAACCATTACAAGATGAAATAATGAACATAAGGCAGAAGAAGCAGTGATGAAAACTTCAGAAATAATAATACAGGAAGAAAATGGAATTAGATAGTGACAAAGTATAGAATCTCTTGGCACTTTGTTCTATATTTGATAAAAAATGCATTACAAACCCAACCTCTCAAGGCTCCCCGGGCTGTCTCCCTCCTTTTTTCTTTTTTTATACATCATTCTTTTAAAAAGAAAAAATGAGACTCTAGGCGTTCCAGGAATCTGAAACGGTTCGCCTTCTTTGGAATTTGCGGCTGCCAGGTGTTCTATTGTTTGGGGGCACCTCTCCTTCGAATTCCAGGTGCTGACTGTTTGGTGCTGACATGAATCACTGTTTTCAAACCCTCTGGATAGCTTTCTCTTTACATCTTACTTAACTGTTGCTATAGAAAATACATCTAAGTACCAATCTGGAATTATCGGCATACATTGGCCTCCAATTGTACCAAGCAACAATATTTTGTCAACATTTTTCATACTGGTGTGCACTTGAAGCAATGCCTTATGACCATGATTCTTAGATAGGGTCATCATCGTCTTCTAATCGTACCAAGCAACATTGTTTTTTGAGATGTTCTAATACTGGCATGCTTTCAAAGAGATGACTTATAACCATGTATCAAATTCGCTTACATGAAAATGCTATTATAGCCAAACCAGGGCCTTGAATCCTAGTGCAATGATAAATTTCCAATGAGCGTAACATACTGCAAGATGAAAGATTTGATAATCCATCATATGTTATCCTTGTTGACACTAAGGTTAGATGAGACAACTTACTGTAGCTGGTAGCAAGAAAGCCAAGTCCCTCGTCTCTAGTCTTCCCTGAGAAAAGAGAAAGCACATCATCCAAAATCACTGGCAAATCAAATGGTACCATCTCAAGCTCTCGTCTCGTAATTTTTCAAGGGCATCAATGGCTGCATTTCCAACCTCAATGTGGAGAGATGGGTATTGCTTGAGTTCCGCTGTCTCACTCACTACTTTATGAGCAAGATCCTTGAGTACATAATGTATCGCATCAACAGTGGCCTCGACAGGACCTCTGATAGTGCTCAAGGAAGTTTCGATCAGATGCATGTATCCTTGCTCAGGGGCTATCAAATGAGGTTGATAGCCATCTACCTCTTTAATGCGCTTCCTCACATTTTCCATTGAAAGGTGCTTCTCAAATGATAGCCTTTTAAGAGCTGCAGGAAGTTGATTATCATAGCCATTGTAAATTCTATCACCATTTGGACGCACTCCATCAAGGTGCTCTTTGAATATCTGTTCAAAAGCCCGACAAATCTCCAAAATCACATACAATTGTCCTCCAGCATCTGCAGCAACCGGCTTTCCAAGACGACTCAACTCTCATTCGATTTCAGCAAGAGTTTTGTTGATAAGTGACTGAAGGCTTGGGATGCGTGATTGAATTACAGTTTCAAGATGCTTTGAAAGAATCTTTGCAAGATGTTCTGATCCCATTCTATGTGCTAAATGCTTATAGTCTGGATTACTTGAAAAATATTCCTGCTCTCTCCGTCTTGCAACAACCATGTCAACACTTTTATTGATATCTGCTTGAGAACGATTCACAACACCAACCCAAAGAAACTGCAAACTATATGCTTTTCCTTCCAAAATATACACTGCATTGTTTCCCTTGTCCAAAGAAAATTCTGCATCTGGATAAGAAATCGAGATGACCCCACTCACAATGATCAAATGTTCCAGGTGTTGATGTTATCGCTGTCATTAGAAGACCTCATTATTGAGCTAAAGTAGGGCGTCGTGGATGCATTTCATATAATGCTCGTCTATGAAGTAGCCATTGCCCCTCTCCCTCGCCTGAATGGTAATGTCTCATTCATCATTACCAATGGTAACGCCACCTGCCATAATATTCGTCTCCCGGAGTCGGTTACTGAGCGGCTTCTGACAATGCAGCCTTCCTTCTAGCCGGACGATTCTTAGAAGCATACTCTGCAAAAAAACGCTTGATACCGCCAAAGTGGATGCATAGATATGAAAATAAAATCAATACGACCTAGCCAGAGAACGTGGAGACTCAACAATGAGCGATGCAATGCAGAAGGCTCTTATAAATGAATTGTGGTGCGTTCTTGACTTCCCTTCCCATTTATGAATGCAGTAAGAAATCCAGTTTATTTTTGTGGGTGAAATACCATGCCAAAGACAGCATTTTGACGTTTCAGACACCAAAACGAGAAATAACAGACGCTCAAGCATTTTCTCAGTTGAGAGTTGTCTTAATTCGGTCGACTGTACAGGATATGAGGCTGTTGACAGTTGCAACTGACCCTAAAGAGAGCTTGGTTGTTGGCACAGAGTCGACTAAAATGTGGAAAGCCATGGTCAATAATGAACCACTGGAGACTTTGTCATTAATGACATTGTTACCCAACCTTGACTATGTCCCATCAGACAAAATAGAAAAACGTAATCCGGGTCACCACCGTTCAGAACAACATTCATGGCCACTATATCAACGGGGGCGTAAATAACATAAGAGCCAAATGCATCGATGCAGCTCTCCTGGAGAATAAGCATGTTACCCTGGTTCGAATTCAAGTTGTTGACACGCAAAACACAATTTCCAGGATCTTGGCCATTGGCAATATGTGCCATTTCTTGGACTAAACCTCCATTGGATAGAATGTCCCACTCGTTCCTCAAGTTTTCATCTCGCGGGATTTGAAAGACTCGCATAGGAGTTGCAGGAAGCCAGAAGGACGTTGTTGCACTTAAGACAATGCCTGGAGGCTTGTCTGGGTCGTCTATGCTCTTGCGATTCATAACCCGAACATCTTCAGCATCGCTACCAGAAAGAGTTGTCCAAGTGTGCATTAGAAGCACTGACACCAGCGCAGAAACTATTCGTCATGCGCTCCGCTAACTTGAGCATGCTTCTTCTCCCCTCCGAATTCGATATCACTCCAAGGTCTCTTGCAGGTATGTTGCAAGCTAGCATACTTGTGAAACGTTCACACTGCCTTTCCAAAGTTGATAGCCATCATTTTGAGCTGAAATCCATACCACTTCTTACCAACTTATCGTAAATACGATGCACAAAAACACACTTGACCATTGGTTCTGCAAAACACAAGCTTTAAAGCCATTAGCATGCCAGCAAGCTCTTTCTCAGCATAAACCCTAAATTCATTCGAAATTGAAATGGGCTAGAATCCGTATCTTTCCAACGACTATTATCCACGGTACACTGCTTTTAGTCCATATTGATATTTATAATGTTCCATAAGGTCCAAGTTGCTACACTTCAAAGACTCTTTTACTAGACTTTTGAAGTGACCTCGATCTTCCATTTTCTGAGGGAGGCTTTAATTATAACCATTTTGATGGTATGTCAGGGTTTTTGTTGAATGTACGGAGTATTCTGGCATGTTGAAAAACTGAAATAGAATTGCAAAATGTTGGTTCTATAATCATTTCCAACAGCTTGCAAAGATCCTTGCCTTGTTCTCTCATGCCTTGGGCAGCACAGTCAATTTAATATCTGTTACAACAGGACTGATATTCTTATATCCTAAAAGTAATATCTTAGATTATGATCATCCATTTGAGGGATATCCGTTCGGTACAACTAGCATGGACTAATGATTCGGTGCATCTAGCATCGACTAATGATTCGTTTGTAGGTTCCATTGGGTTGGATTAGTTGTTTTCTGATAGGATCAACTTTAGATTTGATTGTTGGTGATAGATTGTCTCTTAGTAAACACCGTGGTAGGAAGTTTAGTGCTATTTTCAGGCCTAGTTTTTTATTTTTTGCATCTCTCAAAAAATAAAAATAGATGTCATAGTATGTTAATTATGTCATAGACCTTGAAATGACCCCGAAACTAATTCCATTAGACACAAACTCAATCCTAAGGCCAACTAAGGAGAAAAAACAACACACACTGATTAATCTAAGAGTCAAGCATGCAAAAAAACCTTCTCACAAAGAAACGCTAGTTGGTTATGGAATCCAACATCGTAAGATCGATGCATGAAGGGGTTGAGTTTGAGTGAGTGGGAAAGTTACATTGAAAACCTACTGAATGAACTAACGCCATGATGCAAGTTACCTCACCGAGAAGTGGGAAACCCTTCAAGGAGTCTCAGTGAGTCTAGCCAATGCCGATCCAAGGTGCAACACCACCTTCCCTGTGATGTCACCTTAGGTAGGAAGTCTAAAATATTATGGTCTCTATGATACCACCTACTATACCAAAGAAGAGGGGGGACAATCTACAGTCGACGCGAATACTAACAAAGCAGGGTTGATTACTCTATCAGCCCCAATGCGACCTCGTGCTTGATCCTTGTTTTAGAAGGGCTTCCCAAAGTCAGTGATATAACAACTGTGTTAGCACTAGGAATCACCTTCAGATTGCATGGAAGACAAGCCCAATACCCATCAGTTTTATAAGTGAATGTAAGGGTGTTTAAAGGGTCTAATGGAAAAGGACTCAAAATGATAATTTTCCAACTCAGATAACAGGGCTAGCATGGACCAACAATCAAGATCTTGGCTAACTTCAATTAGTAGTTTGGGAGTAATTATGAATAGAGGGAAGACTTGAATGAGAGGAATGTAAGGGCTATTGTAAACATCAGGTATACAAAAGCCTAATGAAGAAAGTTTCTTAACACAAGATCTTGTTGAACTCAAAAACTAAGGAAGCTAAATAAACATCATGATAATATAATTATCAAACATCCACCATAACATCACCACAATCATTCATGTGAATCTTTCAAGGCATGAACATTTAGCATCAGAAAGCAAATAAGATGAAAGAGAAGATGTTTTCTATTAGCCAAAAAGTATTAAGTCCAGTACATAGCTAGATCACAATCACTTCATCAAAATATTACAGTCTAATGGAGCCTTTATCAACCATCCGAACCTGCTAAAGCAATTGATCTATATATTTATAACAAAAGGGAGGCAACAGCTGGAGGTACGAGCTGGGATCCTTCCCTTGAAAATCTCTAAACATTTATTTGATCTAACAACTTATTTAATAACGTATGTTATTCACACAAACCACGATATGTTTTCTAGAAAATCCCATGACTCTTTATTTAAGGTTGACTTCGCATCTTATCATAGGCATGCCATTTTAGATGTATCCTCACCAATGGATTTTGGCCCTATCATTTTCAGGTTTAATCTGGTATGGTCAATGAAGACAACTTTGAGGACCTCATCTCCTCCTCTTGGGAATCCACTCTAAAGCAACCTGCCTATGGGAGGATAAAGTGAAGAGGCTATGAGTGATATGAAGAACTGGTTAAAAGTTAACTTCCAATACCCAACTATACATAGGTAAAACTTGGAAACCAAACTAGAAGCTTTGTTGCCCTCTGCTACAGGTTGGTTCTTGATCTCTGTTTTTGTTATTATTTGGCATCTCTAGCACTATGGATATCTCATGCAGACATCAACACTTTCCAATGGTGACTCCCCTCATGGATCTCATTTCGATGACCACACCTCACGATGGTTTTTTAATCCCATGACAACGTTGGTAGTCTAGTGGTGACATCTCATGATGCTTTGCCAAATCCATGACAACATTCACAACCTTTGACTGAGATGGCAATTTTTAAGGTTTTCTTCTTTTTTATTTATAAATATAAAATTTAAAAATATTCACTTATCTCTATTTTTGGCGGTGTGCCCTTCTCAATTATGATGGGTGGCATCTTGATGCTCTTGCAGTTTGGCTTCACCACACTACAAGAACTTGCAGGCTCCTTTATTTCCAATTCTCCTACAACATCCCTGTTGGACCATAGTTGTTACTTTTTTGAATTCGTCCTTTCTATCTTCTGTCCAATGCCTTGCATGTTATTGCATTCCCTCGGTGCCTTCTTTGATCATAGCAGTCTCTTGGTTCCTTCAACTTCATCTAGTCAACTTAGCTCTGATATCATGTTGTTTTTACACACAAAAGTGTGGACAGGAATACACATTAGAATGAGAAAGGTTGGATTCATTCATATCATTCTTATTATTATTTTGTTATTGGATTAAATCCCCATTGTGGATTAATCATGTCATTATTATTATTGGATTAAATCCCCATTGAGGATTAATCATGTCGGTAATTGTATAAGGACCAAATCCCCTTTTGTGGATTTGTCATCGGACAATTACAAAGGGCAGAATAAGAAGTCGGCCCCAACAGTTATAATGGAAGACCTAGAATTAATTAAATGTGGGTTTACTCACCCAGAGTGAGAGGTTGGCCTTGCCATATGGTGACCTTTCACATGTGCCAGGTTGATATAAATAAGCGGCTAGCGCCTCACTTCTTAGACACACTCACTTGCACATTCTCTTATGAGGCAAGCTGCAATTAGAAGTTGGAGAGAGGAGAAGAAGAGTGGCGCATCTCTTGGGAGGACTTTCTGTATTGGTTTGAGTTATCTCTTGAACATTGTATAAGCCATTTATGATAAGGAAGTTTTTGCTAGGTTTT